>RXID01013136.1:600000-780022 GCA_005019695.1 Trichopus zeylanicus subsp. travancoricus
CTATCACTAGAAAGTATGAAATTTTGAAGCAGATTGAAAACAAAAATCAAGTTTGTCAATTGATTGTCGAAGAGGCACACGGTTCGACATCTTGGAGATTATCATATGAGATAGCTTCTTCAAATTAACATTCTGATTTTCATGGATATGAAAACTTCTTTGATTGGGCAGAATAACTTGAAGAATTCTTCAGACATCTAAAGATTCGTGAGATAATAAAAATTAAGATTGTTGAATTAAAACTCAAGGGGCAAGCTTCATCATAGTGGGGTAAACTTCAACAACAACGTGGAAAAGTAGGTCATCAAAAACTCCAAACATGGTTAGAGATGCGACACTTTTTAGAAAGAAAATTTCTATAAAAGGACTACATTATTCATTATGAGGAGGTATGCACCAAATTAAAGCATGAGATTTAAGAAAGGGTAAAATTCAATCTAGTTTCCTAAAAATTTCAAAAAGAGATCACAAATTTCAAGATAAATCAATTAGAGGTTAGTGTTGTCATGGATTCTACTACAACATCTTCCTATACTAAATCTTGTTCCTTTATAATGATGAATGCTAAAGAAAAAGATGATAATAAAAAAATAAATTTAAATATCTTTCTTAAGGGTAAAGTAAGTCTAAACGAAGATTTGTACATGCTTACTAATATTTCTCAAGAAAATTTCAATTTACAAGAGAAGTCACCTGCACATATTGAGAATTTCAATCAAAATTAAAAAGGTACTAGTGATACAAATCACAATATTATCTTTGGAGAGAACCAGTTATTTTATCCAAAATTTACTAGTGAATATGTGAAAATACCACAAAATTTTTTACTACTTAAAGATGATAAAATAATACCTAATTTTAGTTGTTATTCATTATACCCAAAAGTTTATTATGATTACTCGAGGTGCAAAATTAAATATAAAAGCCTACAAGTCATAAAGACTATTTTAGTGGTTGAGCAAAAGTGCAAGGATCGACTAAATATAGAGGCAAACAGGTTGAGGTATTAGAAGAACAAGGATCAAACAATTAATATGTTTCGGCAAAGTTTAGTTGATTTTCATCATCAAGTTTTGTACTGGAAAGAGTTTAAGAGAAGCACAACTGCAACAATAGATACTCCAATCTTTGACTTGAGGATAAGTTTTTTACAAATGGAGGGGTTTGATATAGGATAAATACATTCTTTTTATAGTAAAATTAGATATTTAGTCCAAGTTCAATTCCAACTCCAATTATGATATATCAGAATTGATACCGCTAAGTCTGAAGGTCATATCTCCCAAAATATTCATCTAAATTTAGCAAATAACTATTTGTTGTAAAGCTGAGATCAAATTCTATAATTTTATTATTTACTATTTTAGCTAATTCGGATTTTGTGTTGGTCAAAATTAGAATAAACTTATCAGTCTGAATCAATAACAGTCCTAACCCAATAAGGAATAGGATTTAGACATCTTTATTTAAGATATGTTAAGTAGAATTTCTACCAGAGTCTAAGTCCTATTTTTAATCTATACCAAGTTGGACTCTAAATTTATTAAAAGACTATATATACAGCCCAAAATTGTAATAAAAGGAAAAAAAATTTTCTATCAATAATATTTTCTTATTTTGAGTTCATTTTCTTTCCATCTTCCTTATGGATTCAAGAATCTATCATTATAAAAAGATAGTAATCTTCTCTCTATCTCTCGTATCGTCCCTCACTACATCAAGAAGAAGATAGTGATCTTCTTCCCACCTTTCGTGCCTCCTTTCCCGCTACATCAAGTGAATCTATCGTGGTGAGAAGACGGTGCTCTTCTTCCTACACCTCGTGCCCCCTCTCCTGCTGCATTATAAAGTCACACTTCCTATTTCAGATCTCATGATTTAGATGACCAAAATTACAAAACTCACGAAACTCCCACTTCTTTCACTTCCTATCAAAAGTTATCCAAACCACCGAAGTCACACTTATGTTAATTCTTACTTTCATCATTTCTATCGTTTTTACTATTTCTACCACTTTTAGAAGTCAACACCTATCCAAACACTACCTTAGCCGAGCATTGTAAAAATAAACTCCTTTTTTAGGTATATATATAGATAAATTCCAATGAAATATATGTAATATTTTAGGCCCTGTTTGATAAGAGACCATCAATATTTTTAATTACAATTTGTAAGTTAAAAATTTTAACTAGAATTAACTAAATAGCACTTCTAAAACTAGAATTAAAATTTTAAATTAGAAATATTTTTTTTTGGATATCCACTTTTTACAATGAGTTAAGATTATTTCCAAAGGAGCTAAAAAAATTATGTTTATTATGACCATTTTGCTCTTAATGGGAAAAACTAAATAGACTTAATGTTTATACAAACTATGCTGCATAAAAAAATAAAAAATAATTCAACATAATAGGATAGATAAATAATATTAACTTGAGTTATATAATTATAAAATAAGATACCATAAATTTAATAGGAAAGAAGATAACAACTACAAATTAAGGACTATAATCAATCGAATAATTTTTTCATGTTTCAAATGCAAATAATCCTCTAATAAAAAAATGGCCTACATGATAAGTGGACATTTCACACAAATCAAGACCCAAAATAATTTTGGTGATAAGAGACAAGTAATATAAGGTGGGATTAGAATTTAGTTATAAATAAAAATAGAAGTTCGAGAATTGTCTATTATTATTCGATTCAGATGGGTGGTTTGACTTGATTTTGAGCAAATTAAGTCAGGTCTCAAAGCTTAAATTTTACTAGATTTGAAAAATATCTATTATTATGTAATTTTTAAAATGGTCAAATATGTAATTTTCAAATATTACAGTAAGATTGCAGTAACAGGGATATATTATATATGTATGATCTCCAAAGGTTTCGAAAAACCGCATGTTGAAATTTTTTTTTTTAAAAAAAGACTTGTATGCGTAGTTGCGTCAGATTGAATCTAGAATGGCATGTGTTGTTGCGACCCAATTTAGGTTCTCCTTTGCATGATTTACTTCATATTCGATGACGAATTTCAGGCAAATTTGGCAATTATATATTTTCCCTCCTGCGGGTCACGCCGCTATGAATGCCAGCGGCCACCCGCCATCCGAATTTGTGAGGCTGATGCCACCGACACATCAAAGACTCTGGGGCACGTGTATGACATTTCCTACGCGAAACGGGTGGGAGAAAATCAACCCCATAGGACCTGTCTCGGGATGTGTTACACTTCCCGTGATATCCCAAAACATCTTGTTCTTCCCCGCCGATCCCCAGTCTCAGCGTCTCACGGGCCCTCAACGAGGGATGGTCCCTCATTCAAGGCCGACTTCATATGCTTCACAGCGACGCAGCAACTGACCGGGAAGAAGATTATGGGCACGGATGCAACCACGTCTCACGGGAAGGGAGTTCGTCACACAGTTGCTATCGGATCCATGAACGTAATTGTCACAAAATACATAGATTATTACAGAATACGTAAAAGAAGAAAAAAAAAAACCATGGAAAAATGTGATAACAAAACTCAATTCAAAAAAAAAATTCAGATGGAAATTATCGACAGAACAAGAAATAATTGATGGAAATATGTGTAACGCGTATTCTACAATAAAGGTGCCATTCGACCAGACCAGATCTGTGTCGAGAGGATATATGTGATAGTGAAAATTATAAAATAATAGAAAGGGCAAAGAAGGAATCAGTGTCGGCTCACTCCTCTTCAACCAATAGTATACATATCCGGAGACTGGAGTGATAGAAAACACCGTTGCTGGGAAAACCAGCGCGAGGGAGTCAGCCTGCAAATTTCAGGTCAGTTCTTTTGTTGTTTTCTGTTTGGTTTTCTTCAAGTTCTGCATTCTTGCAATTATGCTTTCTTGATTCATTTGTTGACAGTAAGATTTCCGGAAACAGAAGCTTTTTTAATTGGCATCCTTTTGCTTTCTGTTTTGTGTTTCTTTTTTTCTTGTTTCTTTTTTTTTTTCTTTTTTTTCATTTTTTTTCTCGTTTGCCTTTGGAGAGAAGGAGGGCCTGCTTTGGCAATTGGCCAGGCCATCTGGTGAAGCTTTACTCTCTCTCGACTCGTCTCTCCCTTTGCTTTTTGAGAAATGGCGAAATTTTGCTCATAACCTTTTGATGCTCTTCGTATGTATTGTGCAATGAGAACCAAGGCATTTGTTTGTGAAAACTCGTTTTTTCTTTTGTCTGTGTGTGTTATCTATCACCTCAAATAGCAGAATTTTTCCTTGATCCATTTGTTTGTGAAAATTCCTCCTTTATTCCATCCTCATTATAAATCTGTCGATCCAGCTTACTCTCGAAAAAAAAAAAACAACTGCGTCTTCTAATATGTGTCATTCATACTGTTTGGGAAAGAATTACAGTAGATTCATTTGACCACAACTAAAATTGTTTTGTTGTACTGGCTATCATCCTGAAGTCTCTGCAGTTCCTGCAGAATGGTACTGTTTGAGTCCTACACATGGATTTATCCTCTTATCTGTGCGCTGATACTACTTCGAGTGGAAGCATACTTCGTGGACATCACATATGTTGAGAGTGCAGTAGCCAAAGGAGCAGGCATGATTCATTTGTGTCTCTTTTCTCTGTTTCAAATAATTTTCTGATTTCTGTCCTCATATACAGCAAAGATCGCTGACATTTTGCATGTAATTTTGCCTTTTCTATTGTCTGCTTCAAAGATGTATTCCGATTTAGTTTCTAACAACAAGATATACACATATACTCTGCATGGTCTCAGTTTGTTTGGATGGAAGCCCTCCTGCATATCATCTATCTCCAGGTTTCGGATCAGGGGTAGACAGTTGGTTGGTTCAGTTTGAGGTCAGTATCTGTCTCCAACTTGTGATCATGATGTCATCCTTACACCTCTAATACCTTTCTGCAAAAGATAAGTGTCCAGAATATGTATAAAGAACCTTAGCTGAGATGAATCCTGCTCTCTTGTTAGGATATGCACCTCTAGCACAGACATTGTAGCTTATTCCACCTTATGTATGCCATGCAATGTATCTGAAGTTTGCAGTTGTTCTTTCATGAATCAAGGCAATGCATCTGCCAATTGGTTTCATTCTAAAATCAATTTCTTCTACACTAAGTGGCATATATATGCCATCTCATCCTTCACTGTTATACTTTCTTTCCCAGGGTGGTGGATGGTGCAATAATGTTACTACTTGCCTTGCACGCAAAAATACGCGCTTAGGCTCATCCAAACAAATGGTGAAACAACTTGCGTTTTCTGGGATTTTAAGTAACAGCCAAAAGTACAATCCAGGTAGGAAGGTCTATAGGTCTTCTGCAAAGGAGCTGTATGTCAGTCTGTGCTATATTGAACTCAAGGTTTCTGATATCGTGCCTGTAGACATTAATTAGACAGAACTTTATGTGCACAAGAAACCAATGCAGAGAGAATTTGCAGGGACGTTCTCTCCTTTTGTCTTGCAAAAAAAAATTTCATAAATATCTTGTAAGTTGTCTTGGTTTGACTATTGCAGATTTCTACAATTGGAACAAGGTCAAAGTTCGGTACTGCGATGGATCGTCATTTACTGGAGATGTAGAGAAAGTAGATCCTGTGAGTAACATCTGCTCTCCTTTCTCCTTTCCAACATCTACAGAGGATCTATTGTATCTGTTTTCCAGGATTGTACTTAAGTATGAAGAGTGCAATCTTAGGGAGATCAATTCTGCAAATTAAGTTCCATATGTGCATGTGATTAGGCAACCAATCTTCACTTTAGAGGAGGAAGAGTGTGGCTGGCTGTAATACAAGATCTACTTGCTAAGGGGATGAGCAAAGCTGAGAAAGTATACTCTTTCCAAAGTCCTAGTTATTTATTTACTGTGCTAAACTGTCCAATAACATTTATGTGGCTACAGGCTCTTTTGTCTGGATGTTCTGCTGGGGGCTTGACATCCATATTGCATTGTGATAATTTTCGTGCTCTTCTACAAGCTGGTGCCAAAGTTAAATGTCTCTCAGATGCTGGATTCTTCATAAATGCGTAAGCTAGTAGTTTGTTGCATACTTGTTATACCTCAATTTCTAAACCTTCTTTATGCATCAGTTGTGAAGGATTTGATGATTGATCATTTAACTCTTGCTTAAAACCAAACTTTGATATCATGTGCCTTTTGGCTTCTTTGCCAATGACAGGAAGGATGTTATGGAAACCGAGCACATTAAGGCCTTTTACAATGATGTGGTGATAACACATGTATGTGGTTGGGTTCCTATAATAGTTAAACAGTTCAACTTTATACATATTGTTATTCTTTTTTGCTTTGAAATGAACATTGAGGATCTGTGAACCTGAATGATGAAATTAACATCATGTTTTAGGTGCATACTTCTGACATGTAGGATTTTGCTTTATTTATGTTTAGCTTTGTTATTTTCCTTTAGGGATCAGCAAAGAATTTGCCAGCTTCCTGTACATCAAAATTGACTGCTGGGATGGTGAGTATAAATTTAAGTCTAATGTAAGCTTCTTGTTATACTATCAAACTTACACATTTATCTGTAACTGCAGTGTTTCTTTCCTCAGTACATGGCGCAACAAATAAGCACCCCATTATTTTTACTAAATGCAGCATATGACTCATGGCAGGTGCAACTTTCTCACTGGCCTCAATTTGTTCTCTCTCTATTTTTTGTGGAAGACATTCTTATGCAAACAATTTCATTTTTAGCACATAATGTCAGAGGTTGTTCTTGGATGGCCTCTCCTTCTATTACCACCCAATAGTATAAGATGTCAATAACATATAGTATGATCTATTCATCTATCGTGACATAATTTGGCGCTGCTTTACAGATAAAGAATATCTTGGCACCTGGTGTTGCTGACCCTCACGGTACCTGGCATGATTGCAAGCTTGATATAAAGCAATGTTCCTCAAACCAGCTACAAACCATGCAAGGTCACTGCATTTTGTTGTGACTGGAAATGTTATCCATCTCCAACTTTTCAATTCACATTTTAGTGTGCATAATCACTTTTTTTTACCAACTTCAATTTGAACACGCATAGCTCTATAGTTGCTTCATCTCTCTATTTATGATTTGAGAGCATTTTTGCATTTGTCTCGGTTGACTAGGCTTTTTTATCAATCTCAATCGTGTGCTTGTCTATTGCTACTCCATGCTTCCCATTACTACCTGTCCAAGTACCATAAATACTAGGGTGATTGAAACTCATGCTATTGGATTCAAGTATTTGAAATGATTTTTTGCACTTGTAACAGGTTTCAGGACAGAATTTTTAAATGCACTTTCTGGACTTGGCAGTTCTTCATCCAGGGGCTTGTTTATAAACTCATGTTATGCCCACTGCCAGTCAGAGATGCAAGAGACGTGGTTGAGAGCTGACTCTCCAGTTCTTGGAAATACAGTAAGCTTTATAATCCTTCTGGGGTTAGACAGTTATCTATGCTGCTATTAGGCGACTGGAGTTCACCGACTTTGAGTTCTTTTACAGCTTTGAACTTTTTGTGGTTTTTGGATACCAAGAGAATGCCATTTATGTGCATTGAAACAGAAATACAAACTCGCTAACTGAATAAATTGATTGATTGCAATGATTTGGTTTGAAACAAAGATCATATGCACTAATCTAATTTTTGCAATATATTTGTTTTTGTTTTGCAGCCAATTGCAAAGGCTGTTGGAGACTGGTATTACGATCGGTATCCCTTCCAAAAAATCGACTGCCCCTACCCTTGTGATAAAACTTGTCACAACCGCATCTTTGAAGATGATTCCTCAGCATAAAAATTAGTGATTGAACCATATCTATTATCTGGAATGTCATGTTACTTAATTGCAACGTATCATGTCAGCAAATTTCGGACTTATAAGCTAATAAGCATCACTTGAGATAAGCCAGAGGCATGCCAGCACTTACAGTCGCTGACGCCTCCATTAAGTATTCTTCTGCATTGCAGCAATAAATTTTTTGTTTTTTTGGTAAAACAAACAACTACTATTTCAATTTGCAGCAGTAAACTTGCGTGCTCAGAGTTAAATATTGTCGTTGCTCAATGTTAATTATCCAAGCAATGGTTTCACTATCTTTTTGGGTACTGCAGCGCCACGTGGAACTACAGAAATGAATTATGTTCTCTTACAACTGCAGATATACAATTGTTGTACAGAGGCACGATCTTATTGCATTATTGCAGAATTCATCGTACATATTCTGGAACTATTGATTTTGTTAGGTTGCCAATTCTAATTAGTATTTTTTTTTTGTTTTGGAATTTATTTTCACATTCTGCATTCATTATATATGTGTTATAATGATGCTAATCATATGATAATTATGCATCTTTTGTGATAATTTGTGCGACTAATTTTGATCATGATATATTTTGTGGGAGCCTGATTTAACACTAGTTTTAGTTTGAAAGGTTCCTCGAGATTTGATTCATTCGATCGTTTTTCATTAATTTGTAAGAAAAAAATCACGGAGAAGACTGTCGAAAATTTTTCGGCAAGGGCCATTTTGACAGCCTAGGTCAAGTGTTGAATGAAATCAAGAGAAAATTTAAAAAATTGATATTAGTTCTATTGATAGGTCAGCTTCAATCCAAATCACTCTTTCAAATTATGATCCTCTAGCTTATTCTTTTGTCGATTTGCAAGGAAAAGACACTCTAAAGAAAATCATCGACAACTCTCTAGTGGAGATTGTCTTAATATTCAAGTCAATTAAGATCTCAAGAATATAATGGAGAAAAATAATTGGGTATTTTTTTCTTAACTTTCTAAATATGATGTTACTTATAAAATGAGAAGGCGGTTGGATATATCAAGAAATCTATGATTTCAGTTCTAATCCCATCAGACTCCTTGTAATTGATTACTGTAAATTTTCAAATTTCTGGGATTGATCTCTAAAAATCACTATTTGTTAATATTTATGAATACTTGGTTACTTTCATATATGGATTGAGCTTACCGAAATTCCTTAATTGTCTCAGAATGAGTATTCACGAAATGAGCAATATTTAAGCCATTAAACTACATTGGCCTGAGAACACCTCAGTGTCGTTACCTCAATTAGTAGTCTTGGTAGGTAACTCGATTCACAAACTAAGTTTCGATTCATTTTTTGATTCAATGACCTTGTCGCTTTAGTTCAATGTATTATCAAGGCAATTTGGCATATTCGAGAGCCCTTGATCTAAGTCATGATTTATGTTGGATTCTTTGTAATTGATTATTGTGAATCCTAAATCTTTAGGATTAGACTTTGGTGGATATGTATCCCTAAACACTTATTTTGTTGGATGAGCTGTTAATACACTGAGGTCACTAATTTTATTAAGATCATCAAACCTATCGAGGTCATCAATCCTACTGGGGTCATCAAGCTTATTGAGGTCACTGAGCCTACCGAGCTATAACTAATTCAAAGATAGATTCATTTTGGGGCTTTAACTCATCTCCATCGGTGGCTCGATTCAAGAGACGACTTTGAATTTTTGACTCAAATAAATTTATTCGATGTATCATCAAGTTTTTTAGGTTAAGAAATTGTCTACTATTTATAAAGTGTTAAGGCAATTTGGCATATGTGAGATTTATTGATCTCATTCATATTTTTCGTTGGATTTCTAATAATTAATTACTATGAATTTCAAATCCTTCAAAATTGTACTTTGACAGATAAAGTATTCATAAACGCTCAATTTGTTGGACGAACTATTAATATATTAAAGTCACTGTGCTTATTAAAATTATCAGAGTCTTATGACTTGAGTATTTTCTATTGAGCTCGTTAAATTACAATTAATTCTGGGAGATGAATTCGTTTTGGGTCTTTGTTGACTCCATTAATAATCTAATCCAGCAGACGCCTTCAGCTATTTGATTTGGATAAATTCGGTCCAATATATTATTAATATCCGCCATCTTCTGATAACTATGATAATTGTGTAATAGATTGTATAAAAAGTTATTCAATTTTGTGAAGAAAATGTTAAGAGCAAAGACATGCATAAGTTATTATGTACATTTAGTGCGCCAAAAAAATGTTTTATTAAGTCAATAGAAAGCCTAAACACTAGATTAAAAAGACTGATATTAAAACGCAATTTGGAGATTGAAGAAAATGGCTTTTTTGAAAAAAACAATCTTAAGACATTTGTGTAATTGGGCCTATGTTAAGGGGTTATACGTAAATACCAGAGAAAGGGGGTTATTTGAGAAAGAGCTTCGACCGCTTATCTTACTCAGCTCTCCCTGAAATCCAAATCTAGGCTTTAACTGGAGTAGTATTCTAGGGTTTCAGGGTCATCTTCATCCATCGTGCCTTGTCCCAGGCGGTTCCGGTGATGGCGTCCACGATGACGGGAGGTGGGAGCACGGGGTTGAAGAGGCGGGAGTCGACGGGCACGCGCGAGGGGGACCAGCTCGTCGTAATGCCGATTGGCGCCGGCAACGAGGTCGGTCGCTCCTGCGTCCATATGACCTTCAAGGGAAAGACCGTTCTGGTAACCCGTGTCTTGTTGGTTGTTGTTGTTGTTGTTTTCTTTTTTCAAATCAATTCAAGACCTTAATCGCATTCTGGTTGTTCTCAATGGTGGGGTTATTGTTTTTGTTTTTTGCAGTTTGATTGTGGGATTCATCCAGCTTTCTCAGGGATTGCTGCGTTGCCGTATTTCGACGAGATCGATCCTTCCGCCGTTGATGTGCTGCTTATTACCCAGTATTTATCTTCTTCTTGTTCTCATCTTATTTTTACGGGTAAATCAGAATGACAAGTGAAATAGGTTATCGTGATCCCTCAAAGAGATAAGCTTTGTTTGGCCCAATAATTTCTATGCTGATATATGTGGAACAGAATAAAAGGCAGAGAAGTATGATATCATGTTAGTAATTTTTCAGTGATTTTATCTCTCTTATAAACTATTCATCCGAAGAAATCTTCTCCACTCTAACTGGACATAGTTCAGTAAATTCTACAATAGTGGGTTGTAAAAATGTAGACATGGATGTATTGTATCATAGTCTTCACTTTTTGTGTTGTGGTCTATTTTATTTTTAATCTTGCAATTGGATCGTGATCTTGCAATTTGTCTTCTTTGCAGCTTTCACCTTGATCATGCAGCTTCTCTTCCATATTTTCTGGAGAAGGTGTTATTTTGAATCATCAAATACTTATTTGGTCATAGATTTGGACTTAATTCTCATGGTTTGAAATGCTCTCCAGACTAATTTTAAAGGGAGGGTCTTCATGACCCATGCAACAAAGGCAATATACAAGCTGCTTTTGTCTGACTACGTCAAAGTGAGCAAAGTTTCAGTTGAGGATATGCTGTATGATGAGCAGGATATTCTTCGTTCGATGGAGAAAATTGAGGTATCAGCAATAGATCACCATTAATGTTTTACGGCTCACATTCACATGTTCTCCTTTTGAATCTAAGGTGGTCTTTCAGTTCTCTTGGTTTTTAGGTGTGTAAAAAGTAGCATTCTCTTGACTACAAAAAAAGCATTCTGTTTGATCTTAATCATAGTCTTTATGTTTTTTTTTTGTCAGTTTGAAAGGAGATGTATTTCTTACTTCTTGCCTCCACCAGCCTGCCTTTCTGATTTTGTTATTAGTATATTGGCATCAAAAGATCATCAAAAAATTGGAAGTTGTCCTTGAGTTTTCCAGATCTCAACTTTGGGATGAGAACTATTCTTTTTCATCAGTCCTAAAAGTTCTATTGTTCTCAAGGTCACAATGGAGTTATATTTAAGGAAATAGTTATTATCTAAAGTAAATCATTCTAAATTTGTCCATTTTTTTTATTGGTTAACAAAGGTAGGCCGATTAAGGATGAGATGATCTCAATCTAAATGGGGCCTAAGACTCCAATGCTCGAGAACTTTTGGACTAGAATGACTTTTCAAATATAGAGGCAAAAAGGAAAAAGCTTGGTCACACTAAAATTTTGTTTAATCATCAATTTTTCTTTGTTTTCATTAGTTTTCATTAGCATTCTAATGCCATGATATTATATTTAAGTTATAGTTGTTTTCTCTTTAAGCATTCATTAATTCCATGAGGACTTTCTCCATCTCATCTGCAGGTTATTGACTTCCACCAAACACTAGAGGCTAATGGTATTCGCTTCTGGTGCTACACTGCTGGTCATGTCCTGGGTGCTGCCATGTTTATGGTTGACATTGCCGGTGTCAGAGTCCTATACACTGGTGACTACTCCCGGGAGGAGGACCGCCACCTCAGAGCTGCTGAAATTCCACAGTTTTCTCCCGACATCTGTATCATTGAGTCGACCTATGGTGTCCAGCTTCATCAGCCTCGTCTTACCCGAGAGAAACGCTTTACAGATGTTATTCACAAAACCATATCTGAAGGTGGTCGTGTGCTCATCCCAGCTTTTGCTCTTGGCAGAGCCCAAGAGCTGCTTCTCATTCTTGATGAATATTGGGCCAGAAACCCTGAGCTCCACAACATCCCTATCTATTATGCTTCACCTCTTGCTAAGAGATGCATGGCTGTTTATCAGACCTACATAAATGCAATGAATGAGAGGATCCGCAACCAGTTTGCAAACTCGAATCCCTTTGACTTCAAACACATTTCTCCCTTGAAGAGCATTGATAATTTTGATGATGTTGGTCCTTCTGTAGTGATGGCAAGTCCAAGTGGTCTACAGAGTGGGCTCTCAAGGCAGTTGTTTGATAGGTGGTGTGCAGATAAAAGAAATGCATGCGTCATCCCTGGTTATGTCGTGGAAGGAACATTGGCCAAGACTATTATTAACGAGCCCAAGGAGGTTACTCTTATGAACGGACTAACTGCTCCTCTCAACATGCAGGTGCATTATATCTCTTTTTCAGCTCATGCAGATTTTGCTCAGACAAGCACCTTCCTGCAGGAGCTCATGCCTCCCAACATAATTCTTGTCCATGGTGAAGCTAATGAGATGGCAAGGCTCAAGCAGAAACTTGTAACCCAGTTTGCTGACAAGAACACAAAAATCATGACTCCAAAGAACTGTCAATCAGTGGAGATGTACTTCAGCTCGGAGAAAATGGCAAAGACAATTGGAAGGCTAGCTGAAAAGACTCCCGAAGTTGGAGAAACTGTCAGTGGGTTACTGGTTAAGAAAGGTTTCACATATCAAATAATGGCACCAGAGGACCTCCATATATTTTCACAGCTATCTACAGCAAACATTACACAGAGGATCTCCATCCCATATTCTGGTGCATTTGGAGTTATAAAACACAGGTTGAAGCAAATATATGAAAGTGTTGAGCACCAGCCAGAGGAGCCAGATGTGCCAACAATAATTGTTCATGGAAGAGTGACTATTAGGCAGGAGTCAGAGAATCATGTGTCGTTACAGTGGTCTTCAGACCCGCTTAGTGACATGGTTTCTGATTCTATTGTTGCAATGATCTTGAACATCAGCAGAGAGGGCCCAAAGGTGATACCAGATGCAGAAGTCAACAAAACAGAAGAAGAGAATGAGAAAGTGGTGCAAAAGGTGGTCTATGCCCTGTTAGTTTCCCTGTTTGGGGATGTCAAGGCTGGAGAGGAGGGGAGGTTTGTTGTGACTGTTGACGGGGATGTGGCTAAGGTGGATTGGAGGAGTGGTGAAGTTGTGTCTGAGAATGAGAGTCTGAAGGAAAGGGTGAAGACGGCTGTGCATCGAATACATAATGCTGCAAGACCAATCCCACTACCTGCATAGTGAACTGGCTAACAATGTCAGAAAAAGTAAAATTCATATTATGCTGATAGAAGATGCCCTTAAGCCAACAGCAGAGCCTACTTCTCAAGATGATTTAACTTGGTGTTTCTTGTAAAAAGCTCTTGAGGTTTGATGCATATCTTAAGTAAATTACTGGTTTAAGGAACTTTTAGCCAGAGGGAGTAACATCTTTGTCTGTATTGGATGTTGCATATGGTTAGCATGAAACAATGACCTAGAAGTTGTCTAACCTTTGTAGTCATGTATGCAATGTTTCTGTTGTTTTTTATTTCAGTACATGTTTCTTAGTGTCCTGAACGTGCAATGCTATTAAGTTCCAGATTTGTTTAGGGGATTAAGACTTTGTTCTATGTTTAGGGTGATGATGATATATGGTTGCAATTCACCCAGATTCTCATTTGATATGCTTCTATCATGTATGCATTCAAAAATTTAATTGATCCTTTCTATGAATATTATGCGGATCTGTTGAATCCAAAGCTTCCTTGTATTTCCTTTTTGTTTTTTTTTTGTTTCAATAGTCAAGTACACCAAACCAAAACCGCAGAGAAGGCATGCCAGGCGACGTTCAACCCTCGATGGATTTCTTCTTGGAGAAGACGTTCTTCTTATTCTACTTGTAGGTTTCCCCGCGATGGTGCCGCTCGCCGTCTGTCTCGCTCTCTCCCTTTCTTCCCTCAATCCCTCAATTCGAATTTCAAAATCTGATCGGTGCTCGGCTTCTCTTGCTATTTATTTACTGCAGGGCAGGCTTAATCCAAAAACGTTGACGGCGATCCCGGTGACAGGTGTACTGTCACTGTTCTCAAAACGCTTCATGAGCCGTCCGTTTCGCTTGAGAGTTTGCAATCAGCAGCATCTGTGTAACGAGTTTCAAGCAGGCCGCATGACACCTTGGACTCTTCGTAGTTCTCACCAAAAAATGCCGCACATAGAAATCAAGAAAATGAAAAGAGTTTTTAATCATAGCCACTTATTTTATTATAAATATATATAAAATTACTTATCTAATTATTATTAAGTAAAAAAATCAGTCGTTTTATATTATAACTTTATAAAAAATTATTTTAATTAAAATGTTAAAAATATTATTTTATTTCGATTTTACTAATAAAAATTAATATAAAAAGTTTAAATTAATTTTATCTGATTTAATTTAACTGACCATTAAATTAATATAAAAAATAATTTATTTTTTGGTTTTTATGAAAAATTGGTTATTTGATTTTATGAAGCCAAAGATTTAAGATCTAGTTTTACCGTATTGGTTGTCCGATAATTATGAATTAGTTGTTAGAAATAAAATACAATAAAAATAATTTAATTTTTTTATTAATTTAATTGATAAAATTAAATTTAAATAAAATATTTTTAAATATTTTAAATGAGATGGTTTTTATAAATTTATATTATAAAAGAACTTGTTTTTAATTAATAATAATAAGTTAAGTAATTTTCTATAAATTTATAATAAGATGGTGATTATTTACTAAAAATTTAAATAAAAAAAAAGAAAATCACACTCCTTTTTTGGGGATGAAGTGAATGTTCACAAAACTGCATCACACTATCGTATCGCGTGAAGCCTTTTGCCTTGGATTAAACTTCTGCAGAGTTATTGTTAGAAAGATGGAGAGTTTCGAAGATGAGACATTTGCAGTATTCCAGTAGTAGACGGACTGGTTCAGTTTCCTCCAATTCTCACATTAAGGAGGACCCTCAGAATCAGATTAAACATCTAATCTTAACTGACCTAAAATGGCTGAGCCATTGAAGATGAGATATTGGAGGAAACCAAAAAGAAAGCCAGACTGCCCCAAACAAAGACCAAGGTTTTATGGTGCGGTTTCGGTTTCGGTTTCAGGACTCAACGAAACCAAAACGTCGGCCGTTTCGGTCGGTCGAAAGTTTTTTTTAAATTATTAATTGGGTGTTGATCAGAGTTTGACTATATTTTGACTGTACTTTAACTTCAAAAAAAAAAAATTAAAATATTTAAAAAAATTTGAAAAAATTTGAAAAATTATGAATAAATTTATACTTAATTTTATCATAATATTAAATATTATTTTAGTTAATTAAAATTAATTTTGATAGTTAATCACTGATATAGTCTACTTTGAATATATATTAGTGTATTAAAAATACAACAAGATAATATAAAAAAGTTAAAAATTAACATAAGCACATTTAACTTTTCATTAAAATATACTTCACACATATATAATTTAAAAATTATAAGATAATACAACTAATCATCATAATCATCATCAGTTGAGTTTGAAAATAACATATGAGAAATAATATGAATATGATTAAAAAAAATAAAAAATAATATAAGCAAATTTAACTTATTATTAAAATATAATTGATATATACATAATTTATTAAATATAATGTAATACAATTAATCATCATCATCATCAGTTGAGTTTAAAATATATGGATGTGAAATTATTAATTCAGTACCTGAACGATTCATTTAAATATACGAGAACAACTAGTAGTAGGCTTCACAAACAAATATTTACGCTGAAAACCATCAATTTGGAGAATCTTATATAATAATACAAATAACAGGGAGTTAAATGTAAATATAGTTCAGAATCGCTGGTCGGGTGAGATAGGAGCGAAAATCTGAGCCAAGCCGAACTGAAACGAACCGAAACCTGACTAAGCCAAGGCCAGACGCTCCATCTCTACAAATTCTAGCCTCTGGTTTCCGCTCGATGCCCGATCTACCGCTCCATTTTATCAGCAAATAAAAGTTAGGGCTTGCGAGGGATTTTTTTTTTTTATAAATTTTCTCCCGTCCAAAATCATACTCAAATCTCGCAAGCCCTTGATTCCATTTATTCTCAAGAATTCCTTCCATTTTTTCCTCGGATCTATCGCAAAATCAGACTCTTCCGTTTCTCCTTGGGGCTTCGGTTTATGCGATTCACGTCGTATCAGACCATCTATGGTGAGTCCTCATCCCGCTCCCTCTGGTTTCAATTGCATTGAAAAATTTAGAGTTTTTTGGCGAAAACCATCCCCCGATTCGAAGCCCTAGCTCCGGATCAAATCTTTGAACCCTGACGCGAGCGATGTGAGGCCAGACCTGATAATATGATAGGCTGAATATGAGCAATGGTGACGGGGAGAATGGAACGGTTAACAAGAACAACCCTGCAAAGGCGAGCTCTTTGTTGGAGGGTTCTGGCGGAGGCCATGATTTCGGCCGCGCTGTAGCGAAGATTGCTGTTGCACAGGTCTGTGCGTCCACTGGCTTCCAGGGATCCCGCCCCTCTTCTCTCGACACGCTTGCAGACGTCCTTATTAGGTATTTACAAGATCTAGGCAAGGCTTCTCATTTTTTTGCTAATTTGTCTGGAAGGACATCTTGCAACGTTTTTGACATCATCCGCGGAGTGGAGGATATTGAATCATCTCACAGCTTCCTGGATGCTTCTGGTGTTGTTAAAGAAATTAGACATTTTGTGAGCACCACTGAGGAGAATCCATTCACACGCCAAATACCCAGTTTCCCAATTGGTCGGCAACCTAAATTAACACCTACTTTTGCTCAGGTTGGAAAGGCCCCAGCTGGGAAGCATATTCCTGATTGGCTCCCGGTTTTCCCAGATGCACATACATATATCCACACGCCGGTTTGGAAAGAGAGAGCCCATGACCTCAAAGCTGATAAGATTGAGCAGGTTAGACAGCGGAGAAAGGCAGAGCAATCTTTGCTTAGTTTGCAGCAGCGTCTGGCGTCCAATGGTGCAGCTATTCCTCGCTTGGCAGTGCATCAAGGTTTTGCGAAGCGCAAGCAGGTTTCTGTTGACAATCCTTTCTTGTCCCCACCTTTGCCATTTGGAGAGAAGCAAGTGTCAAATGTTGGTGCTCCACAAGTGTCAAATAAAGAGACTGCTGAGAGAAAGAGTTTATCAATTCTTGGTGCTTTTGCACCTGCCATTGAGGCTGCAAAGCATGGGTCCTTCGATTCAGGTGCTACTGGAAACATGGTTCTCCTCAGTAAGAGACCAACAGTGCATTTCACGTTTGGTGTAGGCACAAATTCAGTTGTTCCACAAGTTGGTTCAAGTCTTTGGGGTTCTAAAACTGGTTCCTGGTTTTTGAGAAGTGATGACAAGGATGACAAAAAGAGGAGGGCAGAGATGATACTCAAAGAATCCATGGAGAAGCCAGATGGACTCCCCCAGCTATAAAATTTGATGTAGTTGGTTTTTTTGTTGATGTGGGGTTGTATTACTGTTTTTTGTGGTGTGTGGAGATTGGTGGAACAGATGTTTGAGGTTCCTCATGGGTTTCATCCATTTGAGAATTAAGGTATGTAAGATGGAGCCGTAATTCAACGAGGTTTTTGCCTTTCCTCAGCAGAGGTTTTTTAGTTCTATTTCATGGGTGTGGCATGATAAGTAGTAGGCTTGCTTTAGGCAACCCAATATTTTCTCTTTCTTGGCTTCCCTGACATATCATTGTGCTGTAGTGCTTACAGATTGGTTGGTTAGAGCTGCTTTTAATTATACTGTATAAAGTCACACATATGACCCAAAATGATTTGCTTCTTTAGGTTTTATTTGGTATTACAGGTTTGTAGCTAGCTATTAAAACATTCATAGTTCTTCAATATCCTGTTTTCTAATGTTCATTCTGAGAAAACGATCAAAATTTCCTATGTTTGCAGCAGTCATATTGTGGATGGTTTTAATTTTCAAATTCATTGTCATTTAAGAGCTGTTGCTAGATGGTCTTTGTGTTGAAACAAGATAGGTGATAATCAAGCTTGTACATAGTCTATGGGACAACTTTGGATGAATGGGATGATTGAGAAAGTTGAGTCTATCATCAGGTTATTAGTTATATATTGGTAGATATTACACTTGTTACTTTTGCTGCTATCATGGGGTTACTTTCCAGGATAGTTTTGTCTTTCAACAATAATTTCTGCCATTGTGCTCCAAACAAGATTCAGGGCTTGTGTGATACATAAAGCTCACATTCCCCTGGGACCACTTTGATTACAAAGTTCTAGACATGTACAAATTGCAAAGTTACCCATCCAGATATTATCCTGTTTATATGGTTTGCACTAACTATGGCATCTTAAAGTTCTGTTTTAGCTTTTATGCTGTAAAGTTTTGTCTCACTGTTATATTCTGTCAATATTTTGTCCGCACTATATTTGAAGTTTCTGTAAGTCAAAACAGTTTAATTGTATTTTATGTAGTCATATGCTATAACTTTTAATGTATATATATATATAACAGCGTCATTATTTCTTCTGTTTAATTGTCCTTATTGTGAACTCTTCGATTGTGATGCTTTATTTGAAGTAGTTTAAAATTAAAGAATTTACTCCAGAAACAGAAGGTACTCCAAAAATAATCACAGATTATGTCCTTATACTCTAAACTATTGCTTGCGTTGGCTGTTTGGGTGTATATAACATTTGACTGTGATGGGGTTGGAGTTAGCTAATGATTCTGAAATAAAAGCTAACCTATAGTTTCTATAGTTTTCGAGGTGTTCATGTTATATAGTATTACTAATTTTTCTGTTTGTTGTATTAGGTATTTATTATATTGTCAGTTATTTAATTTAGTGTTTGCAGGTGTGTTTTGAAATATTGGTTTATACCTTGCTTCAAGGTTTCACACTTTTCCGGAATTGTTCTTTTTTAGTCTTGTCTCTTTTTAACTGTCCTGTGAAAGGGAAAAATGATGGCCTTAATTGATTTCTTGTTGTAATCTTGTTCAATTGATTGATGCTATTGGAAGAAGTAAAAGATATGAGATTGAAGGAAAAATAAAACAGACTGCCTTCACTAGAGGGCACAACGGGCAATAGCATGTTGGTGCCCAATGCAATGGAAAATCTATCTGCAGTCTTGTCTGGTAGGATCGGATCTGCAAACCATGAAGCTTCAATATGAACCTTACTTGTTTTACTATTATTGCGGACATCTGCCTGTACTGGCAAGATGCAAAAGTAATCTGATGGGAGAAATCCTGACCTTAACTTTTTGTTGTGGCAACAGATGGGGAATGAAGTTTGGGTTGGATCCTGGTTCCCTTGAGTTGAGTGAATTTTCTTCTTGGACGTCCCAGCGACTTCTTTCAAGTTGGTTGTTAATATATTAATCCTGGGAACTATTGAATTTTTGCCAATTCTTAAATTCTCATTAAGAAGTGAAGCTGTGAGAGGGCACACGAGCTCATTAGAATATTAGTGCAATTGTCCGTCTTCTTCTTCTAATGTTGAGCAGGGCATGATCTTCTGGTTTCAAACTTCATTGCAGAGAAAGAAGGAGTGTTGCTGTGATGCTTCCATCTTCTAGTGACTAGAGGGAAAAAGGGTACCGTCTGTCAGCATAATGGTTCCTACGGTTCTTTGAACTAAAATTCCTAGATGATGATGTCACATTGATATCTTGTTGAACTATGAACATATGAACAAGATTTATCATGATCATTGTGGAGCAGATCAATAATATGGTTGATGAATTTCAAGAATCCTTTCAAATCAGGTTTGACAGCCAACAAGAGTAATTTTTCTCAATGTAGAGACAAGCATACACAACAGGATTTGTTGGGATATCAGCATATTAGTAGATAATGCGATATGAAGGTTGAAAGAAGTAGATTAGGTCGTGGGCAACTTGGACGCATTAGTATTCTAGGATATCATATTATGTTCTAAAAGCTGATTTATATTGTTCTAGGAGACAGGAAGGGACTGCAGTCGGCTCCTTTTCTGTAGGCAGAACCTCTTATACAAAATAGGTCAGAAATGTACAACAAAAAATTCACAAGGGAAGCATCCTTAACAATGATTTCTCCTTTGTCAACAAAGTCCTCAGGGACTATTGACCATATAAATAATATATGCAGGATTAATGGGTGTACCAAAAGGGGTAGGGTGACGGGTGAGTAGAAACAAATTGAACTATTACCAAGACTCCAATCCAATATTGACACATCATTGATGTTCACCTTTAATTAAGTCTTCAGCTCTGTCAGTTAACATGCAATTGCTGTGCTTTCTGAAACATAAACTGATTAAAAACAATGAAATCCTGTAAGTTTTGTATATTCTGTGAACAAAAGGAAAACAAAGATCTTGCAGTATGCACGACCCCCATTATAACATTGAGGTCATTTTGAAGTATCAGAAGATTGGCAAGAGCCTATCCCAACTGAGACCCTCCGTGAATTACAGTATTGCTCATATACACAACAACATGGGTTTGCTTTGAATGACAGTAAAATTAGGACAACAACAACATTCTTTTTACAGTAAAATTAGAGATCCAATTCAAGTTGAATTCTAACTCTAATTAGGATCCGTCAAGATTCATACAGTTACAATCTGAATGTTATATCTCTTTTCATCTAAATACATAAAATAATTATCCATTGGAAAACTGAGATCGATTTCTACAAGTTTCTTATTTATTATTTTAGATCATTCGGATTTTGTATTATTCAAAATTAGGATTTATTTATCAGTCCGAGTCAATAACAGTCCTAACCCAATAAGGAATAGGATTTAGATGTTTTTATTTAAGATATGTTAAGTAGAACTTTTAGTAGAGTCTAAGTTCTATTTTTAAGTTTACATTAAGTAGGACTCTAAGTTTATTAGAGGGATATATATATAGCTCAAAATTGTAATAAAAGAAAGCTTTTTCTATCAATAATATTATCTTATTTTGAGTTTGTTCTTTTTCTATTTTTCTTATGGATTCAAGGATCTATCGTGGTGAGGAGACGGTGATCTTCTTTCTATCTCTCGTGTCCTCTCCCGTAATATCAAGAAGATCTATCATTGTGAGAAGACGGTAATCTTTTTCATAGCTTTGAACTTCACACCTTTGGGTTGGTATCCTTCCAGTAAAGGTCCCCGACTGGAACTTGGTTCATTTGTTCCTCTGGCAGCCGGTGGATAGTTCACAGGACCCATAGTGGATTCAACAGGGGGCCTGTATTCAGAGACAATTGAGGAAGAATATAACTGTTGTTGTTCGGTCTGTGGGATCTGCGCGGGCATGCGCTGAGGGTACTCCAATCCCCAGTCTGCCTCAAGCGTTGCAATAATTTCTGAAGTATGACCGTTGGTATAATACTGAAGGTATTCACCATATGCCTTTGGGTCAGTCTCCAGTTGGTTGGTTTCCGCATCTGAGTTGTCGTCGGTGGTAGTCAGACGCCATGTGGCGAGCAGGTGGGTATTATCACCAGTCCCTTCTTGTAGAGAGTCCATGGACCGGAGTACAGAGGCCCCTGGGCGTGTATCTCCTGCATGGGTTCCGCAAGCTGGGGTTTGGTTTTCCCGTCGTTTGGGTCGCCACACAAGCTGCCGTCTCGTCTGCTGTTGTTGGAGGCGGCGGCGCCACTTCTTAGCGGACATCACTCTTCGTGGAGCCGGTGCAGGCGGCTGCTGGCGGTCACAATTGTGGCCGCTGGGTTCTGCGTCACTAGGGGGGATATCCCACCCCGTTGGTGTTGTTGGGAACGGACTGTAAAAGGATGGGGGAGCAGAGTAGCGAACGTAATAATCATACCTGCCGCTCGGCCCCAAGGTGTCCCATATTTCATCAGAAGCCTCTTCCTCTTCTTGTGTGAGGATGGCAACAATTTCCTCATCCTCATCAGCTACTGTGTCAGGAAGGGAGGCGTACCGGTTAAAGCTGATGGATTCTTCCGAGCGATGCATATACACTCGGTGATGTTCATCATCAGTGCGTGAATGATAGAGGACCTCGGCTGGGGCGATGGCTGCGCGTTCCTGCATCGAGAGGCGCAACTGCTCCTGGGGGTCCAGTTGCTGTTCCAATATGTGATGAGGGACGGGTTGCCCCGTCAACCGGCGGATGATCCTTTTTGTTGCTTGTTGTGCATTAAACAAGCGTCGTTGGTTACGCCTATACCCCCGAATTTGGTCTTCAACCAGAGATTGGGGCGCCGGATCGTGTAGCATGACTTGTGTTGCCATTGAGCTTCGCTTGTTCCTCCTGCAAAATGACTAAAGGATCTTTAAACACAAGGAGCCGCCCTCGAGGCTCAGGAGGTCTCGATTTTGGCTGTAGCGATAAGTTCGCTAGTTTGGTCAGTAAAGACTCAGGAAGGGGGGGCTGTGCACCCTTCTGTTGTTTTTCTTTGATGGCAGTGATATTAGCCTGGATATCCTTAAGCGTTTCAGCTATTTGGATCAGCAGCTGTATTTGGGTGTTATTTTGCTTGATAATGGCTGAATTCTGGGCTGAAGTACTACTACAATCACTGGGTTTCATCAAAGAAAAACAACAGAAGGGTGCACAGTCCCCCCTTCCTGAGTCTTTACTGACCAAACTAGCGAACTTATCGCTACAGCCAAAATCGAGACCTCCTGAGCCTCGAGGGCGGCTCCTTGTGTTTAAAGATCCTTTAGTCATTTTGCAGGAGGAACAAGCGAAGCTCAATGGCAACACAAGTCATGCTACACGATCCGGCGCCCCAACCTCTGGTTGAAGACCAAATTCGGGGGTATAGGTGTAACCAACGACGATTGTTTAATGCACAACAAGCAACAAAAAGGATCATCCGCCGGTTAACGGGGCAACCCGTCCCTCATCACATATTGGAACAGCAACTGGACCCCCAGGAGCAGTTGCGCCTCTCGATGCGGGAACGCGCAGCCATCGCCCCAGCCGAGGTCCTCTATCAATCATTCACGCACTGATGATGAACATCACCGAGTGTATATGCATCGCTCGGAAGAATCCATCAGCTTTAACCGGTACGCCTCCCTTCCTGACACAGTAGCTGATGAGGATGAGGAAATTGTTGCCATCCTCACACAAGAAGAGGAAGAGGCTTCTGATGAAATATGGGACACCTTGGGCGCGCCGAGCGGCAGGTATGATTATTACGTTCGCTACTCTGCTCCCCCATCCTTTTACAGTCCGTTCCCAACAACACCAACGGGGTGGGATATCCCCCCTAGTGACGCAGAACCCAGCGGCCACAACTATGACCGCCAGCAGCCGCCTGCACCGGCTCCACGAAGAGTGATGTCCGCTAAGAAGTGGCGCCGCCGCCTCCAACAACAGCAGACGAGACGGCAGCTTGTGTGGCGACCCAAACGGCGGGAAAACCAAACCCCAGCTTGCGGAACCCATGCAGGAGATACACGCCCAGGGGCCTCTGTACTCCGGTCCATGGACTCTCTGCAAGAAGGGACTGGTGATAATACTCACCTGCTCGCCACATGGCATCTGACTACCACCGACGACAACTCAGATGCGGAAACCAACCAACTGGAGACTGACCCAAAGGCATATGGTGAATACCTTCAGTATTATACCAACGGTCATACTTCTGAAATTATTGCAACGCTTGAGGCAGACTGGGGATTGGAGTACCCTCAGCGCATGCCCGCGCAGATCCCACAGACCAAACAACAACAGTTATATTCTTCCTCAATTGTCTCTGAATACAGGCCCCCTGTTGAATCCACTATGGGTCCTGTGAACTATCCACCGACTGCCAGAGGAACAAATGAACCAAGTTCCAGTCGGGGACCTTTACTGGAAGGATACCAACCCAAAGGTGTGAAGTTCAAAGCTATGAACCCATCTGAATGGTGGAACCTTCCCTCTGCTCAGCAACAGTCCGGTGCTATCTTCGTCATGCCGCCACAAATTGGGCAGTTTAATGACGTCTTCATGCGATGGGAATCCATCACCAAGAACACTGTTGCTCTCCACGGCTTTACGGACTCCCGCAGTAAGACTGAATTTATTGAGAATTTACTTGGGGAATCTGAAAAATTAGCCTGGATCCAGTGGCGCATGGCATACCCCATGGAGTATCAGCATCTCCTGGAACATGCCGATGGAGCAGATGGCACACAAAACGTCCTATCACAAATACGGACGATTTTCGCCTTAGAGGATCCCTACCAGGGCTCAATAACCATCCAAGAGGAGGCTTACCGCGATTTGGAAAGGTTATCCTGTCACAACTTTCGGGATATAATTCCTTTTCTTCATGAATATCTGCAGGTTGCCTCCAGGACTGGCCGCCTCTTCACCGGCCCGGAGCTTTCTGAGAAATTATGGTCCAAGATGCCGGGATCTATTGGCAAGAAAATCAAAGAAGCCTTCGAAGCGAAACACCCAGGGAATACCATCGGGGTCTATCCTCGGGTGCTGTTCACCTACAAATACTTAGAGGAAGCTTGTAAGGAGGCAGCCTTTACCCGAGCACTGAAGGATTTAACCTTCTGTCATGATATCCCCATTCCCGGGTACTATCAATGATCCCGCCGAAAGATGGGCATTCGGCGTTCAACTACCTACAAAGGCAAACCGCACCCCTCGCATGCCCGGATCGAAAAGAAAAAGCATCTGATCCGGAACCGGCGGTGCCGATGTTTCCTCTGCGGTGAAGAAGGGCACTTTGCCCGTGAATGTCCGAATGAACGACGCAACGTCAAGCGCGTCGCTATGTTCGAACAATTGGACCTTCCTGCCGATTGTGAAATTGTATCCGTCCAAGAAAGGTGATGACCCCAGTGATGCGATTTACAGCATTTCCGAGGGTGAGGAGGATACGACTATCTTGCAGGAGGAGAAAATCTTCATGTTTCGGGAGGAAGATCATACATGGTGGATCGGCCCGACAGGAGGCTATCGCGCCATGATCCAAGTGTCCCAGGCCCAATATACATGCAACCACACCTGGGAACTCAATCAAGACGTCCCTGACAGCTATGAACGCTGCCATTGCTGTCATGCGCCCTCCCAGAAGCGCTATCGGATGCATTGCCCAACCTGCCAACTGACAATATGTGGGCGATGCAGTTCCTATTATTTTGATAAACGCATTCCTGTTGCTCAAACACAGATGCTCAGGTATGATTCTACCGACCTCCTTCGTGAGCAACAACATTATATTTTATCTTGTGACAATGAAAGGAAGCAGCTACAGCAGCAGCTAGCTTTTAGTCAAGATGAGAGGGAGGCCCTCCAAAACCGCCTCCTTCTGGCTCAACAGGAGAGCCACCGATGGCAAATGAAGTATAAGGAACTGGAAGAAGCAACCATGGAGCTTGATCGCCTGATGCTCGAACGAGCGGACCTCCAACGGGAAATTCAGGAGTTGTACCAGCAAAAGGGCAAACAACAAGAACCACAAGAAGTTGAGGCGGTTGATACGGACACCGACCTCAATGTCTTTCTCGTGGACACCACACAAAAGGTGTTATCCGCTGAAGCCCAGATGCCTGCACAACCTCGTCGGGCCAAGAATATGTTATACAACTTAACGGTGAAATTCGATATCCCTCTCACTATGCCTTTCGAGGTTAATGCCATCCTTGATACAGGAGCCACTACCTGTTGCATTAATCAAGGAGCCGTTTCTGCTGGTGCTCTTGAGGAAAATCCCTACTTAGTGCACTTCAGTGGGGAAAATATTCAAATGATTCTCGGCTGCAACTTCATCCGCGCGATGCAAGGCGGAGTGCGGATTGAAGGCAACACAGTTACATTCTATAAAAATGTGACCACCATCAATACGTTGCCTTCCGTACCAACAGCAGCCGCTATTGAAGAGCTCGACTTGGAAGAAGAAGAATACATCCAAATTCAAGAGCTCGTCCGCTATGTGGCAACAGCAACCCCGCCACGGAATATCACCAGTAAGCTTAGTTCCTTGCTTGATCAACTCCGACAACAAGGCTATATTGGTGATAATCCCCTGCGGCACTGGTCCAAAAACAAGGTGGTATGCCAACTTGACATCAAAAACCCGGACTTCATCATTGAAGACCGACCTCTCAAGCATGTCACCCCTCAAGCCAAAGCAGCTTATGCAAAGCACATTAAGGCACTCTTGGACCTCGGTGTCATTCGTCCTAGCCAAAGCAGGCACCGCACAACGGCCATTATTGTCAATTCTGGCACGTATGTGGATCCGCAAACTGGTCAAGAAGTCAAAGGGAAGGAGCGGATGGTCTTTAATTACCGACGTCTCAACGACATTACCAACAAAGACCAGTATAGCTTGCCTGACATCAACACCATCCTACGGAAGGTGAGTAGAAGTACCATCTACTCAAAATTTGATCTCAAATCGGGCTTTCATCAAGTAGCCATGCATCCTGATTTCGTAGCATGGACGACGTTTTGGGTACCAGATGGCCTCTATGAATGGCTTGTGATGCCGTTTGGCCTGAAGAATGCGCCCGCCATCTTCCAACGGAAGATGGATCACTGCTTCAAAGGGACTGCGGATTTCATTGCAGTCTATATAGATGACATTTTGGTCTTCTCAGCCTCTGAAGCAGAACATGAACAACATTTGCAGATTATGCTTCAAATCTGCAAAACACATGGGCTAGTTCTTAGTCCCACCAAAATGAAGCTGGCGGTCTCCGAAGTTGAATTTCTTGGGGCGATTCTTGGGAACCAACGAATTAAATTGCAGCCCCACATCATTAAGAAGATCGCAACCTTTAATGAGCAGGAGCTGACAACAACCAAAGGCCTCCGAGCTTGGCTCGGTATTCTGAATTATGCCCGCAACTACATCCCGAATCTGGGCACGTTGCTCGGGCCACTATATGCTAAAACCAGTCCTACAGGGGAGAAACGCTGGAACTCCCAGGATTGGGCGCTCGTCACCAAGATCAAGACTCTAATCCAACAACTACCGGATTTAGAGATTCCACCAGATAACAGCTATATGATCTTGGAGACGGACGGCTGCATGACAGGCTGGGGAGGAGTGTGCAAATGGAAGCCACATAAGTTTGACCCCAAGTCTATCGAAAAGATTTGTGCTTATGCCAGCGGCAAGTTCCACCCACTCAAATCAACAATTGATGCGGAACTCTTTGCCGTAATGAACTCCCTGAAAGCCCTCAAGATTTACTACCTGGATAAAGCCGAGCTGACTATCCGCACGGACTGTCAGGCAATTATCAGTTTCTTTGATAAATCGGCTAACAACAAACCTTCCCGCGTACGCTGGCTAGCCTTCACAGACTATATAACCGGCACCGGGATCTCTATACAGTTTGAACATATCGACGGAGGGGATAATCAATTAGCTGACACCCTCTCTCGACTCATCACTACTCTTGTCCTTTCAGGGGAATGGCCTGCACCAGACGACTTAGCAGCTCTCAGTCTCACGGCTACCCAAGTTCAGCAAGCACAACAAACACCCCCTCTGGAGGAACGACGTCCGAGCCACCTAACAACAACTCAAGCCTTGCTCTGCAATACGAGCAATAACTGCAGCTCCTCCAGAACCTGCCAATATCCCTTGCAACCCATGACACCATCAGACGACGGCTGTACCAATTGGAACGACAGAGTGCCCAGGAAGCACTTGACGCCGTTCAACAATTCCGGCACCTCCATGCCCTCAAACTCACAGAAGTCACAAAACGGGCACGGCGCAAGACCACGGGCAACTTCTGGGCCCAGTGGCACCCTGTTGTCACCCAACTGGATGAGCAACTTGCCAAAGCCGTCCACCTCACAGCGGACGCTGCACAACGACTTCCTGCCTATCGCTTCTGACCCCACCAGGCATAACTTGCCCCGGAAGCAAGGCATCAAGGACCGTCCGGACCCCACCAAGAATAACTTACCTTCGAAGCAAAGCATATAAGTTATTGTGCTGTCACATACGTGTGCTGTAAAGCGTGTTAGTGTGTTGTAATATCAATTGTGAAAAGGAGATTTGCCCTTATCATCACATCCAGCGGATGTATGACGGAGCAGATTCTCCCTTATCACATCTCGGCTATAAATAAACACCTCCAGCCTTCCACCAGGGCAGAACGGAGGATTCAGAACACCAATTCTCTTCTTTGTGCCCTTTTCTATTCTAACACCAATTCTCTTCTTTGTGCCCTTTTCTATTCTATTCAACCCGCGCAAAAATTCGAGGATTCAGAACACCAATTCTCTTCTTTGTGCCCTTTTCTATTCTAACACCAATTCTCTTCTTTGTGCCCTTTTCTATTCTATTCAGCCCGCGCAAAAATTCTGGTATCAGAGCCAGATTGTTCCTGAACTCAATTCCATTGATTGTAGTTGCTGACGACAACTTTATGAACGGTGATTTAAGAGATTATCTTTGAAATAAATTAAAACTAAGAATCAAGTTTATCAATTGATCATCGAAGAGGCTTACGGTCCGATATCTTGAAAATCAATATATGGAGCTACTCAGGAAAATCAAAATCTTGGTAACGCAAATATTTCATACTTTCATGTTTATGATAATTTATTTATTTGGATCGATTAAGTTGAGAAATTCTTTAAACTTATGGAGATTCCTGAAGAGAAAAAGGTGAAAATTGTTGAATACAAGCTTGCTAGTTATATTTTATCTTGGTGGGAGCAAATTCAAATCCAAAGAACACGTGAAGGTAAACCAAAAATCCGCTCATGGACGAAGATGTTTAAACTATTCAACATAAAGTTCTTAAAAGGGAATAAAAATCAAGTAAAACAGATCTTTCATCCAAAGGCTTTTGGAATTAAAATCAATGGAGACAACCATGAGGTATTAATTCTATATCTTAGTAACTTTTCTCTAGTATTGAATTATCAAGTCAAAGAAGAGGCTATGGATCGTGTAGAACACAAATAAACTAGTGAAGAATTTATTGAGGACCCCAAAAATTCTTTCTTCGATGTGTTAGAAGATCATACAAAAGTGGCTTTGGATATTACAGAAAATTTTCAAGAGACTATTGATGAGAATTCATATGAATCAATTGACAATTCTGAAGGCTGTATGAAAAAATTTTCTACTTGTGAAAATATTAACTGTGCTACTCAAAATTATTCTTTGACGTCATCAAAAACCAATTCTCTTGAACAACTAGAGAAAATTTCTATATGAATTATCACTATGCAAGATTTAAAATTTGTAATGGCATATTTAGATTATTATCGTAATTGTCAGCAAACTTATGAAGAATACTTTCATTACATGACAACAAATCATAAGTTGGTGTATATAAAAAATTCATCTCAAATAAGGTCGAAGGGAACCTTGCAAAAGTTCAAATGGTTGTACCAAAAGAAAATAGGAGATCAAAGTACTGAAGTCGTTACTCAAAAATTTTTTATTAATTTACAGTTTTATATTGGAAAGTGTTTGAATAGAACATAACTGCAAAAACAAAGAGTTCAAATTTCGACTTGAGGACAAATCTTTTTACAAATGGAGAGGTCTGATGTAGGACAATTATATCCTTTTTACAGTAAAATTAAAGATCTAATCCAAGTTAAATTCCAATTCTCAATAGGATTCGTCAAGATTCGTACCGTTACAGTCTGAAGGCCATCTCTCTTAAGATATTCATCCAAATACAGAAATAACTATCCGTTGAAAAACTGAAATCAATTCCAACTAGTTTCTTATTTACTATTTTAGATCATTCGGATTTTGTATTATTCAAAATTAGGATTTATTTATCAGTCCGAATTAATAACAGTCTTAACCCAATAAGAATAGAATTTAGATATTTTTATTTAAGATATGTTAAGTAGAACTTTTAGTGGAGTCTAAGTCCTATTTTTAAATCTACATCAAGTAGAACTCTAAGTTTATTAGAGAGCTATATATACAGCCCAAGATTATAACAAAAGAAAGTTTTTTCTATCAATAATATTCTCTTATTTTGCATTTGTTCTCTTTCTATCTTCCTTGTGGATTTAAGGATATATCGTACTGAGAAAACAGTGATCTTTTTCCTATTTCTCATACCCTCTCTTACTGCATCAAGTGGATCTATCGTGGTGCGAAAACTGTGATTTTTTTCTTATTTCTCGTGTCCTCTCCCGTACATTAAGAGGATCTATCATTGTGAGAAGACGGTGATCTTTTCCTAGTCCTCATGCCCTCTCTCCCGCTACATCATTTGCATTAACCAAAGTGACTAAGGTTATGCTTACATCAAGGCGTACGCTTAAAAAACTTAAGTATGAATTCTGTTCTGATATAAACTGAAATATACATAAATTTCATCCAGAAGACTCAACAAATTTGGTGCATCTATTATTTTGGCAAAATAAATCAGTTTCCATGCCAAGAAGTCCTTAAAAATTAGCACATTTGGAAATATTCTTAAAATAGCTGTAACAAAAGAATGAAAACGCATCCAGGTATGTGCCATAAAACAGAAAAGCGGGACAACATAAGTTTGTAGGGTAAAGTATTTTCATCAATGATGCGTACCTTCAACTATATAAATATGTATAAACACACTCACACAAACCTTTCAAAATGTGAAAGAAACTCTTATTCTAGATCTTTTAATGCATAGGCCCCCAACCACATCAACCTGTAGAACAGAACAAATGGATGAATGCACGATTTGTTACAAGACAAGAATGCAACAACCTGACATGGTTGCCCAAGTTTCTCTTTCAGTTTAGACCGATTGTATTCTAGGTCTTCCATGGAAAAACAGATATTCCTCACAAAGGAACACAAAATGGTACGCTTGGGCATGGGATACAAGGAAGTTACCAAGCATGCAAAGAAAGGAAAAAAGTCTCACCAAGAAATAAAAACAGTGAAAGGTAGCACTGGTTTTAATAGTAGTATACCATATCTCAAAAAAAAGGCATATTCCAAATTTCCTTCTTTTATACTCAAAACAATCCCACGAGTTGCATATTGAATCAAACATGAATTTAGAACCCTCTATCAGATACAGAACAACAAAATAAAAGGATTAAGAGAGCCACTGGTACCTTTTTCTTCTGTTCTGAGAAATGTGCTAGCCAATAAAATCTTTTGTTTGCATGTTATGTATCACTTTGTTTGAATTTCAATAAAAACATTTGAATTCACAAAATAAATACCTTATGATGTGCAATGTAGTGATGCCAAGCAAATCGCCCCTCGCCAGACATCAGAAGCATTGATTGAGGAGGAAGGAATATGGATCTGCTTAAAATATTTGAGCTTTGATGAGAATCAAATATGTGAACTTTGATGAGAATCATCCTCCTCATCAGCAACTGTGGCACATAGGGTATCCCAAGTTCCTAGTGGATATCTCCTGAATTCCGTTATGCATCGACCAGCTATTGAAAGGCTGAAGATCAATTCATCAAATGCTGAATAAGTGTCAATATGTGGAGACAAACCCACCTCCGGTGGATATTCATTGACCTGTAATAGTTCTACAAAAATTATTGTATACAATCACTTTATAAAATTAGCTAATGACCATGGATACTAAGTAAACAGGGAGAAAGGGCAAAATTCTGCATTCTATGGTTATGAAATCCTGGAATAAACTGCACATGGTTTCATCAAGATCACCATCATCTACTGGGTTGTATTTCAGCAAAAAAAGAAACAAAAAGAATTATGATTAGTTATCACTCTATTGTTGAAATGAAGCTTTCGTGCCCAAAACCTAGCTAAGAAACAATTGGAACTGGTTAATTTTTTAGAGATTAGTGAAATCTTATTAAACTGATAAAATCACTGCATAGCTCCTTCTTAGAGTGAGATTCAATAGGACCACAGAGACTGTAACTTCAATCATAGGATTCCAAGTCTTCAAAAGTTCTATTCTATATGAGCTATAAAAGTTAGATACCTTTATCCAAAATATCTGGGACAATTTGAATAGTACATAACAGTTTGGTTTACTATAAGCTAAATCTCAGTGACTATAAAACAAGAAGAGAATAAGTGAAATTATAATGAGAACTTCAACCCAATAAACACAAGGATCCACTGCTAGTAGTGGTGGATACTAAAGTAGGCAAGGGAATTTTAATCGCTAGCGGCATTACATAATGAAAGAAATAAGATAAACCAGGCATAAAAAAGAATATGCAATAATAGAACAAATGGAAAGACAAAGAAGTTGAGCATTACAGAAGAAATGCCATATACATACTGTCAACTGATCCATTAGTTTGCAAACATTATCATCAAGGCCAGGAAATGATGATATTTTCTCAAGTATTGGAGAGACAAGGATGGAAGTTTTCCCAAGTATTGCTTCAGATCGACATTCCTTGTCTATAGAAGGAAGTCAACAGGGTGAGTGAGGGTCACTATAAGATTTTAAGCAGAAGTTAAAAAATTGGATCAGGATTGAATCTGAAAGCTTCATTGAGCTAAGAAGTGTTAATAAAGAATGAGAATAAGCACTATTATTCTCAAATGAAAGGAACCCTTTCAGTATTGTGTCATTATATTGTTCCATTGTTGATCGCCAAAATAATTTATTCAGAATAAACAAACAGTAAATCAACTTGATACAAAAACTTGTAGCCATAATGCTGAACTTGTCTTTTGGCTAGACTTTTCCAAGGCCTGTTGTCCACAGCAGCAAAGAGCTCCTGAGAATGAAAAAGATTCACAAAAATCTTACGAAGAAGAAACCAACTGATTGAAAAGAAAAAAATTTCTGTCTTTCATCTCATTAATAGCACAGGATGCAAAGAGGGAAAAAAAAGAAAGGCAATAAACCTGCTCCTCGGCAGCAGTGATGAAATCATGCACCAGACGCACTCCTGGAATTGCCAGCTCTGATGCCAACAAAAAATCTGAGGATGAATCATTATCCGGACCCTAAACAGAGATGCAGTAACACTTATGGATACAGAAGATGATTAAAAAGGGCAATGGCAACGATTGAATCCAAAAAGGAAGAGAAAATCCAAAAGGATCAATTTTTAGCCTATATTGTATGACATTTACACTTTAAACACCAAATAAGTGATGATGCTAATTGTAGATGTGCTCAGAAAAAAAAAAAGACAAACAGCAGCATGAACGCATTATCATCACCTTGGGCAGCGGCGGGCGTGGAATGGAGAAACGCATATGCAGAGTGCGACCGACGAGTTGGGTGCAGGGAAAGCCATTGAGCGCCTGAAAAGCCGCTTGAGCGGCGGAGGCATCGGAGAAGGAAACGATGACACAAGCCCCGCTCTCGTCGGCGGCGTGAACGCCGACAACTTGTCCGAAGGCGCGGAACACGGACGCGATGTCGTCGAAGGACAAACCCACGGTAGGGCTGCAATTGGCTGCATACAAGATGGGGCTTGCGCCGTCCCCTCCTTGGGACGCCCATACCAGGTGTTCCCCATCAGCAGCAAGCGAATTCATAAACCCTAGCGCAGGAATTTCTTTCTTTTTTTCTCAAGAAAAAAAATTCAAAGAGATCGTAGGAAACGATATCCATCGAGATTCAAAAGAAGAATTTTTTATTCACAAAAACCCAAAAATAAACCCAGAAAAAGGGAGATGGACGAATGAATCTGAGAGGAGATTGTAGGAACAATATCCACCACGATTGAAGAGAAGGATTTATGTTCAGAAAAAAAAAAACAAAAAAAAAAGGGAAAAAGGGAGAAGGGCAGACTGACTGCAAGTCGACGAATTCAATCGGATGGAAAATTGAGGGTTTTGGTTTTGCTATTTCAGAAACCCCATTTCTCTGCCTACTGGTCCAGGAACCCACAGCACAACAAGCCCATGCGGGACTCACGTGAATTACACGCGAGTATTAATCCAGATTGTTAATCATGGTTTATGCTTGATTTAATATATAAAAGGGTTAGACTGACATGTCAAACGGGTGGTGGTCCGAAACAGTAATAAATAGTGTTTGTCATAGTCTGTGAAAGATTTTGAATGTAGGCATGGTCACAACTCACAATTTGGTTTTTTTACTGTATTTAAATTCAAAATATACTTTTCACCAAAATAATCTATCAAAATTTTTAGTATTTTTATCAATAAAAAAGTCCACAGTTTGATTTTCAAAATAGAATGAAATAAACTACCATACCATATTTGATAAACATTATATATATCATATAATAATTTTTTAACATATTATTTATATTATACTATATATAAAAACACAGATATTATCATAATACTTATCAACTAATATTTTAAAATTTAAAAGATCAACTTATGAATCTAATAGGTAGTAAAAGAAAATACAATATTGATAGTTTTTAAATATTTTTCAAACTTTGTTTCTGTTAAAGGAGCCCAATTCGCCACCGAGTTCGGCTCGAGAGGCTCCTTGATAACTTGAACTGTCATTCCACCCTTCCTTCAACATGCACAAAGAGGAATAGTGAAAAGGACCATTGGAAGCTCTTTGGTGATGGCCGTTCTGACACTCAAGGTAGATCAGCATACAATAATGAAGGTTGAATAAATAATTGAGCATTATTCCTTATCTTTCCGGAAATGGGGTTATTTATAGGGTGATGATCGTATCTGAATATCATAATCTTTGACATCACGATCTTAGTCAGACTTTTTGTAATGTATTACCTTAAATCCTGAATCTCTTGGGATTTATTCCTAAATTTGGATATAGGTATTAGCTTCGATAGTTACTGTTTCCTTATCACTTGATTGTTAAGATATCAAAACTTAAAGGAACCTTGGCATACACACAATACCGAGACACTAAGGTTTGGACAGCTCGGTGCAGGGATGTATCAAGCTTCTCATGGCTCGGTATTGAGAGCCTCTCACAACTCAGTATGAAGAAGTATTTTACCTCAGATTCAACCCTACAAGGCTCGGTCTAGGCTTCAATTCTTATTGACTTATTAACTTTGCTTATTTACTTCGGTGTATCATCAGTGTCCTCTAAGCCCAAATATCGAGATGCTGAAATTCATGAATCGTGACTCACGTTTCTTCGATGAACTCGATGGATCCTCAAAAAAACAAAGGGCCATCTTTCTTTTAATGCGCTATGCTGTTTCCTCATCATGTGTGTGCTGATTCTGAGGCACCACCTTCGTTACTCGCGTTGGCAATTGGTTAGCCAATGACAGATGGTGGATTCATGAAACGCATCCATTGAGATCTGTACCAAGGCTTGAAAAGATGTAATGCTTATCTAATGGCTCTGATTTTGTCATGTGTTGTACATTGGATGGCTCCGTGGAGCTATAAAATCAGCCTTGAGAAGGGGAAAGGAGGGGAGAGGAGGGGGAGAGAGAGGGGGGGGGGGGGGGGGGGCGTGTTGTTGTGGTGGTTGGGCTGGGGGTGGGGTGGTGGGTGGGGGGTGGGGGGGTTGTTGTTGGAAGGGAGGAAGGTGCTAAGGTACCTTGTAGATAGTTTTACTGTGGCAATATTAGCCAACTTTAACTTAGCTCCCGACCAAGTTGTTCCTAATGCCTTAAGGCTTGTTACAACATTCTAAGCCTTGGCAACCGCTAAAAGTGTCCCTTTGACTGTGGAGGTGTTCCAAGATGCTTTCTGTTGTGGCCCAAGTTTTGGGTGGTGATGGGAGATGGTACCTATCACTGAGGAGAGGCAAACACCTCTTTGGAGCCAACTTCTCTTGGATTCATTTTTGAAAGGACCATCCTATGAGGGTCTTCTCAAAAGAAGTTCCTAAGTTTTAGAGTGAGTGGGGGACACCTATCGAGCATCGTAAGCCTCCTGATATTTCTGAAAATCTGTCAGCTTCTCTCCTCTTGGTCCTCTAAGGTGCATAGATTAAGGTCTGTGCCAAGGTGGTCGAGCAAGTAGAAGCTCCTTGAGTCGAGTCTTTCTATAGCTCGGGAATCTAGTATAATCTGTATTATAGATGACCGATTTATATTTTTACTAATTTTATTTTTGCTTAAACTTTTACCTTAGTTCCTTTCACATGTCTTAGCCAAATTTATTTTATGAATGAGGCTATTGGCCAACTAGCTTGAGTCCCCTGAGCTACCCCACCTATACCACTGAGGAAGCTAAAGAAGAAAGAAGGCGAGGTTGGGGGACTCTCTAAGCCAGCTGTTCTAGTGATGAAAGAAAAGAAGAAAAGGCTGCAACCCTCAAGAGATGAGGGTAGTAATTTTGTTGTATTGGAAGGTAAGAAGAAGAAAGAGAAGAAGGAGAGGAAGAAAAGTTTGAATCCCTCTCTTGTCTCGACTGTTGAGGCTACCAAGGAAAGCACTGAGCCACCTGGGATGGAGCTGCCTTGCAAAGTAGTAGACGTCCCTCCTTGCCTTCCCCACATTTGGATCCCTAGAGGATCACTCCGATCCCTTAGAAGTTTGAACATCATGGGAAGAGCATTGTTGAGGAGGAAGAGAACCTAGAGTCGGCTTTCGATCCCGACTCCTGGATTGGCAAAATGCCCACTAAGGAATTATTCCTTATTGGGGTAAACACTTCTTGTGAAATAATTTTCTCTTTAGATTCCATTACCACCGTGATTACTCTAACTTTTAGTTTAGTCTGTAGATGGTAGAATACTTTCACTTCATTGAGGAGTACTACCTCTGAACCAAAGAGGAAGCCACTGCTGTTGAGTCCAAAGTCAAAGCTCTTCAACTCAAAGTCAATTTACTTCAAATGGAACTTGCCTCTGAGCGTGAGGCCAAGAAGACCATAGTAGAGGAAAGGGACTTGGCCATAGGCCAAAAAGTGAAGGCTGAGGAGGAGCGGGACTCAGCTCAACATTAGAACAAGCATCTGCAGAAGAACCATGTTGTGGAGCTTATTAAAGCTAAAGAAGATGCTCTCACCGTCTTCCAAGGGAGCGAAGAGTATAGGCTCCTTATACAGGATCCAAAGGAACTCACTGTCCAAGAGTATAAAAATAATAAAGAATATATGAGGGAAGTTGGGGGTTACAATGCCAAGACTTTTGAGGATGGGTACCTGACTTGCTAAAGTATCAGGTTCCTCCTTTTGACTAGACCTAATTTTGATCCTCACGCTCTTCAGATTGAATTCTATAATGAGGATCAAATTGAATGACTCTGCCAAAAGTATAGCGAGGTTATCAACAACGACCCTCTGTTTCCAGCTTGCCGAGGAAGGGCGAATGATAATTCGGTGATCCTTTATTTATTTTTTTCATCTCTTTTTGCAACTCTGGCACTTAATGTAATATATTTAGCTTCAATAAAAACTTTATTTTCTTCTTCTAATGAAGTGTCATCTCGGGGTAATGTCGTTTGTTATTTCTCGAGCTACCTGCTTTTGTTTTTAGCTATCCTACCATTTCAGCTTGGTTCAAGCAATAAACTCTGCTTCCACACTCATGAGGTTGAAGTGGTTTAATTCAGGACTTAACTTGAATAAATTTTCATATTGAAACACTCTTACACCCTATACAGATCAAGACTTATCACCTTGTGAAAATTAGGTTTTGTTTGCCTCTCATTGGCCAAGGTCTGAGGTCTTTAGTGCTTCAAGGGATCAAAATCTTTATGTCTCGGAGGACTGAGGCCTTTGCACCTCAGGAAAACTAAGGTCTTTATGCCTCGATGGACTGAGGTCTTTGTGTTTGGATGGACTGAGGTCTTTATGCCTTAGCAGATTGAGGTCTTTGTGCCTCAAGCGAATTGAGGTCTTTATACCTCGACAGACCAAGGTTTTTGCATCTTAATCAAATTTAGGTCTCGTGCCTCAATGGATCGAGATTTTTATACCTTAGTGGACCGAGGTCTTTGTGCCTTAGTGGACCTAGGTCATTGTGCCTTAGGTGGATCGAGGTCTTTGCACCTTATGCAAATTGAGATCTTCATGACTCAGTGGACTGAGGTCTTTGGGCCTTAGCAGATTGAGGTCTTTTATGTCTCGACAGATTGAGGTCTTTATTCCTCAGTGGTCTGAAGTCTTTGCTCCTTGGCAGTCCGAGATCTTTGTGCCTTAGTGGACTGAGGTCTTTGCATCTTGGCGGACTAAGGCTTCGGACCTCGATGGACTGAGATCTTTTTGAACTAACAATTATAGCATAAACTGTAGTTTTCTTTAGAAGATAAATGAGATAGAGTTTATTTTGGAGATAATACTTAAATATATAACCTTCTAAGGTTATCAACATGCTATGTCCTAGGAAGTATTTCACTATCTGTGTTCTTAAGCTTGAATGCTTCTAGTCCAATAGCTTGGGTGATCTTGAAAGGGCCTACCTAGGTTGGTGACAGTTTGCCCAAATTTTGGTCGGCAAATTCAGTTCAGAGTAGTACCCAATCACCTAGGTATAGCTCCTTGCTACGGACTTGAGTGTTGTAGTATCTAGCCACCCATTGTTAGTACTCTGCAACCCTTGCATGAGCTTTTTTGCAAACCTCCAAGATAAGATTTTTATCAGCCTTGATGTTATCCTTGTTTGTCTTTGGGTTGAATGCTTTGAGCTATGAAGAGGTGAGGTTGATTTCTATGGGAATGACTACTTCAACCTCATAAGTCGAGTATAAATGGTACTCGCTGGTTGTTGATCTAGGTGTAGTAGCTCTTTGACCCAAGCACCCTTAGCTCTCTCAAGGTGCTCCTTTATGCTTGTGAGGAGAGTTTGGTTTATTTCCTTAACTAAGACATTGGGCTGTGGGTGTGCCACCAAGATAAACTTTTATTCAATATAGAGGTTGTTATAATATTTCTTAAGCCTCAAGCTCTCAAATTATCTTCTATTATCAATAACGAGGGCGCGAGGTAATCCAAACCTGTAGATTATGTTTTACCAAAAGAACTCTTGGATCTTCTTATTTGTGATAGTAGCGAGAGGCTCAAATTCCACCCATTTAGTGAAATAGTTGATAGCAACTATCAAAAATCTTCTTTGCCCTGATGTTCAGGGAAATAAACCTAATATATCTATTCTCTATTGATCAAAAGGCTAAATGGCTTAGCTTTGGTGGAGCCAAATTGTAGGGTTGTCGTGCATTGAGGCATGGCTTTGGCATTGCTCACACTTGACAACAAGCTTGGTCACCTTGGAGGCCATATTAAGCCAATAGTAGCCTTGCTTAAGAAATTTATGAGCCAAGGCTCATCTTCCACCATGACTCCCACAGATCCCTTTGTGTACCTCAAAAAGGGTATATTCCACTTTGCTTAGCTTCAAACACTAAAGCAATGTTCTCAAAAAAGATCTTTTGTGTAGAACCTTGTTTATCAAGATAAAACTCGGGACTAGTCTCTTTATTCTCTGAGCTTATTTTGGGTCTTCAAGGAGTTGGCCAATTTTGAGGTACAAACTAATGGTGCCCATTCAACAGGATTCTTTTGGTAACCGCTACTTCGATTGCCTGCAAGTAGCTTGGATATTGTAGGTTTTCCATGAAGATTTCCCTTGGTTTTAAGATCAAGCACATCAAGGCTAATCATGCTAAAGCATCAGCCTCAGTATTGCTATTTTGTGGTATTTAGCATATTTCTACCTAACCTAGCTTCGTGATGAGCTTTTAAACTTGAGTCAGGTACTGGGTTATCATCTTATCTTTTGCTTTGTACTCTCCATTAAACTATGAGCAAACTAGCTGAGAGTCGCTAAATATCTTTAGCTTCTTGGCCCCTGTTGCTATTGCTATACACAACAGAGGAGGAAAGCTTCATATTCTGTTGCATTTTTTGAGGCTTCAAATTCCAATCAAGCTAAATGTTTAGCAATTCTACCATTTGGACTTAGAAGAATAATGCCTATTCTACAACTTAACTCGTAGGAAGAGCCATCGAACTAAACCTCCCAAGACTCGAATTTTGATCTAGCAGGATATGAAATAGTCTCCACTAAGAAGTCTTTTAAGGCTTGAGCTTTAATAGCTTTTGAAGGTTCAAAATTTATCTTGAACTGGTTTAGTTCAATAGACCATTTGAGTAATCACCCTAAGGTCTCCGACTTCTACAAAATTTGCCAAAGTGGAAAATTGGTAACTACTATGATCGGATGTGCTTGAAAGTATGGGCAGAGTTCCCGATTTGCTAGGACTACAACATAAACTAATTTCTCCAATAGGAGATATTGAACTTCAACTTTCGTTAGTACATGGCTCATGTAATATATGAGGTGTTATTTTCTCCTTCGGTTACTTACCAAAATTGAGCTAATAGCTTGATCCGAGGCTGCCATGTAGAGGTTTGGTTTGGGCCTCACTAGAAGTAGAGGTTCAACTAGGTATTTCTTCAGGTCTTCAAAGGCTCAATTGCACTCTTTGGTCCACTCAACTAGGTATTTCTTCAGGTCTTCAAAGGCTCACAGGTCAGTTAGCATCACTCAACACCTTTGATGAAGGTTGTTTTCTCTTCGTCCTTGGGATGCATTTGAATTTGATGATAGTATGATAATGTATCTAGAAAACATAGAAGTTGATGTCCCAAAGTAGAGTCGATGAGCTGGTCAATCTTTGGTAAGGGATAGCTATCCTTTGGACAAACTTTATTCAGATGAGTGAAGTTTATGCACATTCTCCATTTGTTATTAGGCTTTTTCACCATGACCACATTAGTTAGCCCTTTGGGATAATGGACTTCCCTGATGAACCTTTTGTTAAGAAGTTTATTTACCTCTTCGACGATGGCCCTCTAATGTTTGGGAGTGAAATGTGTTTTCTTCTACTTAATTGGTTTGTAGTTCTCAACCACCACGAGTTCATGTTGCGCGACCAAAGAATCTATGCTTGGCAAGTCTTCAGGAGACTTTGCAAAGATGTCTTGGTTCTTCTGTAAAAGCTCCTTGAGTTTGATGTGAAGGTGCACTATAAGATTTGCTTCAAGTTTTAGTGTCTTCCTTGAGCTCTCATCGATAACCACATTGATGAGCAGTTCCACAGGTTTGGCATGCACTTTTATTGGGTCAGCATTGGACTCTTTGACCTTTGCAATTGGGCTTTTTTCCTTCTGGTTGAGGTCATTTTACCAATAGGCTATTTTGTACTTTTTTACAAGGCTTTGATCTCCCCATACTTCACCTATGTCATATTTAGTAGGAAATCTTATAACCAAATGGAAAGTTAAGATTATTGCTTAGAGCTGGTTTAATGCTAAATAAGCCAGTATCATATTGTAGGCTGATCAAGTTCAAATCACCACAAACTTTGACTTAATTGTGACACTCTTCAAGTCCTCTCTGACCGTTAGAAGTGGGTTGATTATGCCAAGTGGGGTAACCAAATCCCTTGTGAACCCAATTAAAGTCCTCATATAGGGCTCTAACTTCTATTCAATATTTATTTGATCTAAGCCCCAGTGAACAATATATTAGCTGAGCTTCCTATGCCTACCATAATAAACTACATGAAATAACCATCTATAATTGCTGAGATGATCAAAGCATCATTGTGAGGTGCCAAAATACTGTGCAAATCTCTTGTCAAAAACACTATGTCTCCATGCTCATGGTCATGATGTTGTCATTTGGCCTCTTGACAGCCCTCTTGCCCCCTAGTGACAACTCTGCATTTGCAGGCCAAGACTTCATTTTGTATCATTGGGCTTGTGAGGTCATATTAAGATGACCTTTAATCAGTGGATTTTGCAACTTTGGGGTAGGGTTCCTCTAAGGAGAACCTCACGGTTGTCTTCTCAAGCTAGAACTTCTTCAGCTTTTTCACCTTAATAAATGAAGTGTCTTAGATTTTCTTACTTGATGAGTCTTCCAATTTCATACTTGAGGTGCCTACGCTTCTTGATACCATGACCATCATCCTTATGAAAGTGGCAATATCTCGATTTGCCCAAGTGTCACTTGTTCGTAGTGACGGATAGAGGCTTTTTCAAGAGGTCTTGATGCTCTATTTGAGCTAGCACTTCCATCCTTGAATTATTTAGTAGAGTATAGGCTCAAAATTCTTGTCAACATTCTCACTATTTAGTCCTCCACTTCTTCAACCCAGGTGGTTTGTCCTCTCAGGTCTCCTTTTTTTGTTTGCTACGACCTTTAGATTTCTTCTTGGCTGACATTATCTCCTTGGTATCAATGTGATCCCGAGCTAATTGAATGAATTGAGCCAAAGTTTTGGGAGTTCTTCAGGCCATCTCATTATCGAAAACTTCCAACCGACCTTTATTAAACCGAGCTAAATACTCCCTCAACCTCTCCCCATCTTGTTGCTTTAAAGTTAAAAGCATGATAGGATCCTTTCACAGGGGCACCAGGGAAACAAATTACTCTATGCATCTATCAACTAAATCATCAAAACATGTGATCAAGTACCTCAAAAGTCCAGCATACTATGCGCAAGCTGGTCCTTGTAGCATCATGGAAAATGCTTTGCACATGGTAGACTCCTATGTGCCTTGATGAATCGTAGCATTTCAGAAAGTGCTCACATAGTTGATTGGATCCTTTAAGCCATTATATATTTATATAGAGATTGGTGGAACTTCAGTTATACCTAAGAATATGCAATCTCAGGGATTAAAGGTGTATCATACCTCATCTGGCTTAAGGGAATTAATGCCCTAGGCATCCCTCAAACACTATATAATGCATCTTCTCCTTGAATGCCCTAAATGGCTGTGGTTGAGGCTCAACTCACCAGGACGGTATGTTGCCTCATCAGTAGAATCATAGGTGGGATAGTATCCTTCGTAATCCCTTGAAGCCTGATACTAAAGTGGGACTCCTGTTGAAGGGTCTTGATAACTAGAATTGTGATATCTGCTTTGGTGTAGCTGACTCATGACATACAAGAGGGGCTCACTATGTTGGTTTGGAGTCTTGGCTTGAGTTTGCATGCAATGAGCTTGGATGTTTTGTATCATTTACTCTTAGCTTTGTAGCTATTGGGCTTGCAAATTCTTCATAGCTTGCACTTGAGCTTCCAGTAGCTATGTCATTTGTTGAATTGCGATAATTATTATTTGCAATTCATGCATATTCACCAAGTTGGAGGGAATGGTCAACACCTCAGGGAGAGTTTGCAAAGGAGCCCCCTGAGGTTCGGGTTGTGGGATTGTCCAAGTCATCGAGTTTGACTCGATGAGTCAGCTCACAGGCCCACTGGAGGAATTATGTGATTCTGTCAGTGTGGGCGCAATTTGCCCCCTAGACTAGTTTCTGGATTTGATGCTTTTATTGTGAGAGGTATGACTAGAGAACTTTTAGGTATCAAGATGTGGAAGGGTGGTAGAGTAGATCTTAATAAAAATACTACTATTGATGGAGCCCAATTCACCGCCAAGTTCAATTTGAGAGGCTTTTTGAGAACTTGAATCACCAGGCCATCCTTCCTTTAGCCTGCACAAAAAGGAATAGTAAAGTAGACTATTGGGAGCTCTTTAGCAATGACCACTTCGATACTTAAGTTAGACCAGTGCATAATAATGAAGCTTAAATAAATAGTTAAGCCTTAGTCCTTCCTCTTTGGAGACAAGGCTATTTATAGGGTGTTGACCGTATTTGAATTTTGTGATCTTTGGCATCACGATCTTAGCCAAACTTCTAGTAGTGGGAGACCTTGAATCCTGGAACTCTCAAGATTTATTCCTAAATTTGGATACAAGGATTAGCTTTTATAGTTATCGATTCCTTATCAAGTGATTGCTGAAATATCAAAACTCAGTGGAACCTTGGCATACACACAATACCGAGATACTGAGGTTTGGATAACTTGGTATAGGGACGTATCAAGCATCTCAATGGCTCGGTGTTGAGAGCTCCTCACAACTTGGAATGAAGAAGTGCTTTACCTTGGATTCAATCCTACAAGGCTCAATTCAGGCTTTGGTTCTTACTGACTTGCCAACTTGACCTATTTATTTCATTATATCATTAGTTTCCATTGGAGGAACAACTTGTGTTAATTCAGAAAGTAATCTATATTTGTTAAAAATAAAAAATAAGTATAAGTGTATTAAATACCAAATAAGTTGTAGGATAATAACTACCCAAAAGAGTTACAGTTATAATATAAAAATATTTAATAAAGTTATTAAAAAATTATATATCATCCATGTTGTATTAGTCAACAGACGATCACTCATGTATTGTGCACAAAAAAAAATAAGTATCTCTTTATAATCATAATAAGACTTTAACAACTTATAAGTAGTATTCTATCTATTTGCAGTATCAAAAGGAAATCTTTTATGTGGCTTTTGAAATTGCCTATTTAAAGCTCTAAAATTTTGAGCACGACAATGAGTAAATCTAATATATTTGCATAAATTTTTAAGTTTTTCAATTTCAAAAGCTCATTTCCAAGATTAAGTCCATCTTCAATAACTAAATTAAATATATGACATGTGTAATAAATATAAAATAATCTACCATCTAATAAAATAGACAATTGATGTTCGAGCAAATCAATAATAGTATTATTATTATTGGTATTATCTAAAGTAATACTAAATATTTTATATTGTACTAAAAAATAGTTTAAAAAAAATATCATTGACAATGTTAGCTATATTATGAAGATACTCTAAAAGTTTAAAACTAATAATATATTTTTGTAACATTCATATTTATCAATATAATGGGTAGTAATGTAAATATAAGAATCACCATAATTAGTACTCTAGTAATTAGATATGAGAGTAATTCTCTTTACTGCATTGTTCCTAACAGTATTTTTGTGTATTTTCTAAAAGAATGGATTTAATTCTTGGAGTAGCATTTCGATTTTAAAATTCTTAGTAAAAAAAATGGTTGTTTATCCCAAATAATATATTTAACTAATTTTTCTCTTACGTTTTTTTCAAAAATATGTAAATACCAAGTGAACTAGAAGAAGAAGTAGTTGTGAAAGAAAGTTTGTTTGAGTTAAGTTATGCTCTCTTTTTAAATTAGATTGGATGTACTTTCAAAGATGGCTGGTTCTATCCTTACTTCTAGTATCTAGTTGATTCCTGCATTTTTTTACAAATTACTTTTTTCTCACCTTCCACCACTATTATATTTTTGCATGTCCAAATATCATGAGTTCTTTTTTTGTTTTAGAATTTTGAAATATATTGGCCTGAAGAAGATTAGTCAACATTGATCTTAACTTCTAATTGAGAATTTGAAGATTGAGATTCATCCTTAAAAGATAAATAAAATTTGAAATAGGAGCATGCCATTATCAAGAAAATTCTGAAAAAAATAAACTAAACTTGATTTTAAGTATGTCAACTTGAAGAGTTAAAGAAGCAAAGAGTCAAAAGTTGAATTATCGAAACTTGTAGCTTGAATTATAGATTAAAGACTTGAGAGTTGAGAAAGTATGAAAGAAGAAGAAGATTATGAGTTGTGTGAAAAAATAGGTGGTATGAGAGGATATTTATAGAAATTTTGAGGGTGTAAAATACACAAAATAGCCTTAAAAAGAGTTATTAGGAAGGACATGTTTGTAAAATTATAAAAACTACTTTTGATTACTTTATATTTTTTATTATTTAAACTTATTTTATTATTTAATAAATTATATTTAAATAGAAAAGTAATTTAATGATTATAAAATTTTAATTTATATGTTTTTAATCTAATATTGAATTTTAAAAAAATAACTACAATGGCTCCCTATATAAGGGAGCAATCATGTGGATTCAGGAAGCTTTTGAATTCAATGGTGTTGTGTTAGCCTACGTGTTTTGTCATGCTCGATCCAATCATGCTACGAATTGTGCCTAACTTGCGGGCCGTGAAAGGTTCGCTAAGCATAATTAGAATACTATAGATTTTGGGTCATGCCATGTATGATCTTTTGTAGGTCATGTTGGGTGGCCTATAGGCCAAAGACTCATTTTGACATGCCTAATTAAGTGGCTTCGCTCGTCAGTACATAAGGGGAACATAATGTATTTAAAACATTTAATTAAAATTTTTAGATAGGTTAAGAGGTAAAAAAACTAAACAATCATTTGAATATATAGGAATAGAACATTATGAATAATATAAATACCAATTTATTTTATTGAATATTATGGTGAAGCTAATAAAAGGTACATTACAATAATTTTTTACATAATAACTAGATGATCGATAAATTTTTTCAATTGTAAAATAGTCTATGAATGTGTATTTGTGGTGAAAATCTATGATCCCAGCTTGCTAGTTAGCACATAGTAAATACTGAAATTATATATCAAAAAAAAGTGTGATATTTGAGATACCACAAACCTTCAGCTATTTCTTTCACAAAAGGTTCAATATTCTGAAGTTGTTTATCTAATAAATAAGTAATTTTTTTATACCTATCTTAGTAAGTGTTCTTCAAAATGCAAAGTATGTGATGGACAAATTATCTCAGAACTTAATAAGCTCACTTCAAAGTGTTCTAAATAGGCAAAAAAATAATATAAATACAAAATTTGCTGACATATAACATAAAGTTTAATAATATTGAACATTGAATAAAAATTTTGAAAGAAATATATGACTTAACATGTGAAATTCTATAAATGTTTGTATCCATTTTCAAAACTAAAAGCAATGTCTTCAATAAACAAACAACATTTATCAGGTATATATAAAGATTTTTTTGTAATATATTTTTTTAAAAAAATCAAGCAAATGACAAGTGCACAATATGTGTTCTAATATGAACAACATTGGTTTTAAAAAAATAATATAATAAGTAAAGTCTTTGAACACAAATCACATGGAAGTTTAGTCATTATTTCTTGTTACAAAAGCACAAAGACACTTGTCCTTTAATTTATTATTTTTTAGCAATTAATGAGATTTATATATAATTATGGAAATAAATATAAATACTGTATGTATATTAAAAAATTAATATAATAGAATAAGAATTTTGTTAATTTGTAGAATTACTTACTTAATAATAAATCATACGTTAGCAAATATATTAGCATATATATTGGGTTTGCGGAGATTAATATAGAAACAATAAGATTTTTTACAAAAATATCTTGTTACTTGTTTAGGAATCTGAGATAAGATCATCAATAAGTGTATAACATTTGAAATACACAATATTAGTTATTGTTTATTACATGAAAGGAAGTATATAAGTACCTACAAATTTATCGAAAACATAATGCATTTATGAGCATTTTTTCTCCACTTTTATAGCTGAATATGTCACTCGTTCACCATTGTTAACGAATTTAGTTGTTGCTTGAATAAGAAATTGGTAGATGATACTGAGACATTTTTCCATTTTTTCTTGAATGTTTTGTTCTCCATCTTCCTAAAATAATAAATAAGTGCAAGAAAAAATATATTATATTGAAACTAATATCAACAATGAATTAACAAGTATATATTTATATAATATATACCTCTTTTTTAAATCATAAAAAATAGAACCAGTTGTTTTAAAGATTTTTTCCACTTCAACATCAAACAATATTATCCATATAGTTTTTGTATGATCTGAAAGTTGTGCATGAATGATGTACCTAAAATAATAGAACAAGTATAGTCTACATGAATAGCAAATAGTTCACGATTAATTTCGTGTAAAAATATGTTTATTATTACTTGATATTTGCTTGAACACCAAGTACATTGCAATTTGCAGAGTAATCTTTTCCATCCTCAGTCTTTTATGTTTTTATGAGATTTATAGCCTAGATACCAGATATATTTATCAAAGTATATTCTAGTTACCCAGACTTCTATTTGGAAGTGGCTAGCTTGATTGTAGCAAACTGAAGTCAGTGATTAAAATTATAACAAATATTTATAGCATAAATATTTGGTCAAAGCTAAATATATCTCTTTTTTCTAGTTGCTTTGTCAATCAAATTAGTAAGAATGACTTTTCTACTCCCAGACTATCAACTAAATTTTTGAAAGAATATTTACAAAAATGATCTTGTGAAAATTTATTTTTATCTGAGTAATTTTTAAACCTAATAACAAAATGTATTAGTATGAGGTAGGCCATTGAAAAAAATGGCAGAAGAATGTGCTTGCTAGAAACAAATCAACCAACATAATGATATAAGAAAATTATTGGACACCATCAATTCATCTCTTCTACTTCAAGAATCTTAGGATTTATTTCAAGAGTAGTAGAAGATATTGATGACAAATATAACCGTGTAATAAGTATTATTTAAATGTACATAATTAATTTAAAAAAATACATTGTTACTTCAACTTTTAGAAGTACAATTAAAAAACAAGTACTTATACATCTACAATATGTATTATTTCAATGTAATTAATTAATTAAATTGGAAAAGAGTACATTAATTTTTTAAATTTGCAAAAGTGTAATAAGGAAACAATATTTGTACCCTCTTATTTTATGAAAGTCATCGAACAAAATATGACTATATTTTTCGATTTCTCTAATCATCTAATATAATAAATGCATGATATTAACTTTTTTTGGGATTATGGAGGCATGCGGTTTTGACTTTGTTTCTCCTAGGATTAGAAGTTTACATCAGTCAAACAATAGAGAAAAAGAGATTTAATTTGTTCCAAAAACTAAAATTATTAATCTATATACACATAAAAAGAGCGAGTTGAGTGAGCCAAGCCGATTTACCGATGGTAGTTCAGGTCCATGTCTTGGTTGGGTCTACTTTTTCATTGGCTTGAGCCATTTAAGAAGTTGGCTATGTTGGAGTTGACTGACTTTTTCTACACGCATCGAGTCTCTTTGTTTGCCACATACATCTCACCCTGTTCTGTTCGCTTCAAGGATCTTCTTCTCTAATCTAACCTAGGGTTTTGTGGGGACCTCTAGCTTTATCCTCTTTCTCCTCTTCTCTTTTGGTGCAGTGCTCGACACCAAAAGTCAATTTTTTGGATGGGGAACTGATGTGGGGAAAATAGGGTGCCTTCCGCTTCTAAGGTCTTCTCTCTTTTTTCTCTTCTTCGATGGTGTTGATGCTTGGTGCAAAGGGCAATTGTTCAGATGGGGGTCAGCATAGGGGAAGAGAGGGCTTGTTTGCCTTTTTGATCTTGGAGTGTTTTTCATGCTTTGTTACGGTGAGTTCATGAATTTTTATTTCTATGATTTAGTTTTGTTTGTTATTGGGTGTTTGTTGTGTGCTTTGTTATGTTATTTTCCTTAATTTTCTTGATTGATTCCTTTGTATATGGATTTTCATTTTTTTTTTTGAGAAAACTTTATGGGCGTTCCTCGTGTGTGATGGATTGATCTTCTTTCCCTCTTTCTCTACTTTCTTTGATGTTGGATCTATGGAGTGGTGGAGGTGATTGAACCATCATGTTTGGTCAATAAACTTGATAGAAAAGTTGTTGAATCTTTTTTGCAAAAATCTAGCTGTTTGACATAACTTCAGTTACTTTGCACAAGTATAAAATAAGTCGATTAGGATATTTTCAAATTAAATGAGGTATCAAATAGAGAACTCTAAAAATTAACATTCAAATATTTGAAAACAAATAAAAATGAAAAATTAGATGTAGTTCGTTGGAATTGATCTACTTGAGCAATTAGAAAATTCGAGGAGAATATTTGTATTAGATTAGTGCTGTCTGAAACTCACCTCTTCATCCTCAATAGAAAGTCCTAAGATAAGTCCGAGGATGTCTGGATCAATAGAGATCAAAGTATTTTCATAATATATAGTGAGAGTTGTGCGACCATAATCAAAAGATATATTTGAATAGAAGATCTGCACGTCCTCTTCCTTATATGTTTCATGTGAGGGTACAAAATAAAGGCACACTTGAGCCACAAAGAGGTTAAAATTATTTAAGAAGACTAGTTCTACAAAGTCTATAATGCGTGGTGGAATGATCCTAGATCTAGCATATCAATCACAAAATTGAGTAAAATTGTTTAAGAAATAAAATTGGGGAGGGAATTAATGTTCCTCACCGGAGCTTGAAGCCAAAGGATGCTTGCGTTTGGATGTGAGAATTTTAGTGCAAGGAGCCATGGAGAATTCAAAGAATTGGAGGAAGGTGGAAAAGTTGGCAAAACATTAGAGGAGGCCCTTTGGATGACTTCTAGAGTCATTGGAGGGCTGCTAGAGAGGAGATCGCTCCAAGAGGTGGAAGGAATTTGGGCGGTCAGCTAGGGTTTATAACCCATGTCCGTGCATTTGGGCACCTAAACTGGCTAGTTTAGAATTAGCAACCTAGGTGCAAAAGAAAAAGACAAAGGGCTGTTCAATTTTGGGAGTTAGAATATGTTTGTTTGGATGTCCAAAGCCCACTCCGAGTGCCCAAACATCCTTGTTCGGTCATTTGAAGTCCAAAACTAGGAAGTTCACAATCTTGTGCAGAGTTCGAGCACCTAAACTATCCTGGTTGAGTGTTTGAACTTGACAGACAATGAAAGCTATTTGAAATGCAAACCAAGTCAAATCAATATTTAAAATACTAAAATGATTCAATTAAGTTTCAAAAATCCACTCTTATTATGAATCAAATAAAATCATGTTTCATGTAAAGGTTTTATGAAAATATTCACAAGTTGACGATTGATTTCGATAAAAATTAATGAAATATCATTTTTAGAAATATGATTATGAATAAAATAATGTCTAATATCAATGTGTTTTGAGAGAGAATGTAGTACCAAATTTTTGAACAAACTAATAGCACTAGTATTGTCACAATAAATTGGTATATTTGAAAATTCAATTCAAAATTTAAAGTATTTGCCTCATCTAAAGGATCTATGAGGAACAATGCCCCACAATTGCATATTCGGCTTGGTGGTAGAAAGAATAATGAATTTTTGTTTCTTGGATCTCCATAATACAAGAGCCTACATAAGAAATTGGCATGTACAATTTGTGCTCTTTCTATCTACTTGAAAACTGGTATAATCTGCATCACAAATTCCAATTAAATCAAAACAATCAACCCTAGGATATTATAAGGTTAGATCTAGTATGATATTAAGATATCTAACTATGTGTTTCATGACACTTAGATGAGATTTTCTAGATGATGCTTGAAATTGGGTCTATTTACAGTAAGATATAATCAACTACCAACATACCTTTATACCGTCTTTTATCAATTTTTCACCATCTGCATTTTTGGCCAACTTAGTTGTGTTATTCCTCTTAGTTTCAATGATGAACAAATGATATTTGATGATTTACTTGAGTTGTATTTAGCCAAAATATTTAACCCTCTCAAGAAAACGTTTGAAAGCTTTAAAAAAAAGAGGAAGTGCAATAGTAGATTGGCGAGTGTAGCTTGATGAAATAAAAAAATAGCTTAAGATGACTTGGAGGTTCCTACAATAACTTTTAGATTCACGGATGACACGAACAAGTCCAAGACAACTCAAGAAATCAGTTTTGACTAGTTTTAGCTTTTTTTTATTTTTAGTTGAGTTGAAAACTTATTTGAGATGAATCATTTAGCGTTCAATATCATATAAAGTTTTGCAAGAAGCCCTTAATAGAGCTTTTCTAACTAAATCAAATATCTGTCTCTAAACTAGACGTCTGATTGAGTCATTTAAAATTCAAGTTTCAGTTCTAGGCAGAATTGGACACCCAATTAGGAACCAAATGTCTGGTTGGCGAGTTAAGTTTTAACTTATTAATCAGAACCAGATGTCCAGTTGGAAATCGAATGCCTAGTTGAGATTCTAATTTTGACAAAATTGGACACTTGGTTGGGAACCAGATGCCCTATAAGGCTTTAAGCAATACTAACAAAGTAGAATTGGACATCCGGTTATCTGAAACAAACATCAAGTTCGGATTTTTGGTGCAACTAATGGCTATATTTTTTATTGTTGGAGTGAACCAAATCATGAGATTTCATTCCTAACAGCTAGATTTGACCCTAAAGGTTTAAAGGGCTTTTATAAATAATTTTTACATCTTCTAATCTTTGAGAAAAGTGGTCAAAACACCATTCTACTCTTTAGACATTGTTGAACTCTAAACATTCAATCTCAAGTAAGTTTTTATTTTCCTTTTCTTTAATCTTGAGAGAACTTTTTGTGAGCTAAAGTTGCATCATTTAATTTATTTTTCCACTTGTAAATCACTCAAGGTTGTTTGGAGTGGTTGAGAGATTTTACTCTGGATTGTAGATGCATCTTGCATGTTAGAACACAAGGAGCTATACAGAGTTGGGTTCACAAACAAAGCGATATAGTTGTAGAGTGTTGAAATCCTCAAAATTAAGGCAAAAATCAATAAGTTAGAGCAGTTGGTCTCCAAACCATATAAAAATCATAATACACTCTATTTCTCTCTTGCTTAATTTATTTGCTTGCACTTGTAATTAATTGTGAATTAGCTTTGAATCATAATAAGTGGATTAGATTGGTTTTGTTTTATCAAAAAAGTTCTATTTGTTATCAAAACCTAATTTATCATCCCCCTCTTAGGTAATTTTTGATTGGATTGGTTTTGTTTTATCAAAAAAGTTCTATTTGTTATCAAAACCTAATTTATCATCCCCCTCTTAGGTAATTTTTGTGGTTTCAGGCTGAAGGGCTCATTAGAGTTCAATTAGTTTGGCTTCATTTATGTTAAACTTCTTGAGTAGTTCTGTGGCATACTTAGTTTGGTTGATGAAAATTTCATTCTTAATTGTTACACTTGGAGTCTAGAAAGAAGTTTAGGTTGTGTTTGATTCTGGATCAGGATCAGAATCATCCTGTCCTGACCGGTCTATTATCCAAACACCTAAAATTTGACTAAATTAATATTATATAATCTATTCTAATTTTAAAAAGTAAAATAACTAAAATGCCCTCGTCTTTGCTCATTTTCACCTACCTTTACCTGCAGCTTTCCCCCATCCCCCATCGCCATCCTCCTTCCTAGAATTTTGCATTTCTTGATCCCCAATCATGGCTCTGGTCCCAATCAAGGCTCTGGTGGTTGTCCACGCTTGGATCTATAGCTGCTCTTGAGCGCAGCTGGCATATCTAGCTTGGAACTAAGCTCCATCGTCAAGACCTCATCGTTTGCTTTGAATTCGACCGATCCTTGGCTTTCGCTGCAACCTCATCCCAATCGAGCTTGATTTTGGGCGTTATCGGACCGCCACCACCCTCGAATCATCTCTTGCAGGTCGGCTTATGCACAGCTTCCCGGTAAGCACCACCGAATCCATATTTGCACAACAGAGCTGATAGATTCTGCTTGGAACCGAGCTCCATTGCCGAGACATCGTTGTTTGCTCTAAATCTGACCGATCCCTGGCCTCTATTGCAATCTTGCCACAATTGAGCCCAATTCTGAGTGTCATCGGATCATCCCTTGCAAGTCAGTCTACACAAAGTTTCCTGGTAAGCACCATTGGACCCAAATTTGCCCGACAAATTTGATTGAATCTAGCTTGGAATCGAGCTCCATCATCGAGATATCATCATCTACTCCAAATCCGATCAATCCTTAGTCTCTACTGCAACCTCGCCTCAATCAAGCTCGATTCTGGGTGTCATCAAATCGTCACCACCCTCAAATTGTCCCTTGCAGGTTAGCTTCCGGGTAAGCACCATTGAACCCAAATTTGCATGACAGATCTGGTAGATCTAGCTTGGAACTGAGTTCCATCGCCGAGACATTGTCATTTGCTCTGAATTCAACCAATCCTCAGTCTCTACTGCAATCTCGCTCCAATCGAGCCCAATTCTAGGCGTCATCGGATCGCCACCACCCTCGGATTGTCCCTTACAGGTTGGATGGTCCCATTTTGAAAAGTCTCATATTTTTCTCTATTTCAACTCTAAATACCAGAGTTTTGAACCATAGTTTGACTGTTGGCAAATTTCTTATCTTTAGTTCTTTAATGATATGCTTTATCTCCTTTATTATGCTATTATTTTTGTGTTGGAATCCTTGTCATAAGATGCAAAGACACGATTTCTCTTTCTTGTTCTTTATAAATATTTTGGCTTTGATTGATTAATTATTCACTTACAAAGGTTTGAGAAGAGATCGTCAATTCAAAAGGCTAAAGGAACTCTTTCAAGGGGAAACAAAACAAATTTAGATATAGGTTTAAGTGACAAAGAATCAATATTAGCTGATGCAATTTTTGCTATAAGAAAACTACCATGTTAGCTCAGATTTGCCATATATTCCAACATTAATTCTTTGTATGGCAAATTATCAATATCATTTATATCATTTGTCAGCCAGGTTAAATAGAACTAAGTATTGAGCATTTTATGAGGCTGAATATTATGCCAACGTTTTCTTTTGAGAGCCCTAATTGTAGATGTTTAAGTTTGTGATTTTGGAGATATGGCATTTTTTTGTAATACACATGCAAACAGAAAAGGCACTAGATGGTTAAAGTTCGATGGAAAATTCAGTATACAAAATATTTATCATTTTGAACATTTTGCAAAATATTTTCAACAGATGATTAAGCTTGTTTCAAATTTCTTTTTATCCAATCTCTGAACATGGCTCATGCCTGGAAGCAATTTGTTACTTTGTATTTGCAAATTTCTTTTGAAAAAAAAAATGGAGATAATTTATCCCAGCAGATTATTTTTTGTTGTTGGAGATATCAAATAGGAGGTGTTTGATGTTCTTTGTCTGATGTTATTTGCTTATGATGATGTCTTAATATTTTTGATGATTGATTCAATCTTGGTGTAGTATTCTGATAACATGATTTTCTGTTGTAACTTTTGATTAGCAACATTTTTAACTCTTTGATTCCCAAACTCTAATATTTATTACACTCCACCTCTTGTTCTAGCTTGATCTTTAATATGCTAGCATATCCTTGCTCCAGCTTGACCTCTGATATGCTAGCATACCCTTACCCCTGCTTGGTCTTTAATATGTTAGGTATTTCTAGACTAGAAACATTGGATGACATTCCTACAACTTGTTGTCCTATAACCCAAGTTCTCCAAATCCTAGGTAGTGGACCCTTTCATTTCCTTAATCAACGACCCCTTGGGCTCTCCGTGGTCTCTCTCATTCCTCCAATGACTACCCTCTTGTGTGCTCTCTACCTCTTCACCCGAATACCCTTGGGAATTTCTGCCTTAGAATGGTTGATTCTATGTTGTCTACCCTTAACAAGACTAATCCTTGAAAACTCTTCCACATGTGTTCAATCTGCATCCTCCTCCTTGACACACCTGCCTAAGACCAAGTGAGGGAGACTACCAACTTGTCAACCAATATTAATATATATCTCCACCCTCCTTCCTGACACGCCTGCCTAATGTGTCGTTTAACCCTCATGGGATTCTAAACTAACCATAGTGTAGGAATCAATGATTAATTGCTCGAGCTTTGCATGTGAATAACCAATAATGTGTCCTTAATTGCAGTTTGAACCTCCAAAATATGCTTATATGTATCCAAAAAAAATCCTAATGTCAAACATTTTGTAGAATTGTTACCATTAGAGTTGAATATTATTGTGATGAAAAGATTTTAATGTTATTATGTTTGTATTCATTGGGCTGAAATAATGATTTACTTCTTGTGATTTTAGTATAGGAATAGATGCTTGAAATCCACCAATTTGGTGAAACTCTCAAACACAATCTAAGGGGAAGTTAAGTCAGCAAGCCGAACAGTCTTCTGACATACGATCCCCTCAGATTGGACCATAGATGAAGACACTTTATTTGTTCGATTGTTAATGGAGGAACATGTTGATGGAAGAAACAAGGGTGAAAATTTTAGAAAGGAATCTTGGAATAGAGTTGTGGAAAGATTCAATGAATTATCTATCATGTCATGTGATGCAGAGCAAATGAGGGCTAGATGAAAGATATTGAAAGAAAAGTATAATGACTTTCAATTTGTGAAGAATAATAACAGATAGATGTTGGACTATGACCACCATAGGCCAACAATAAGAGATTTAGAAGTAATAAAGGATTTTTTCATGGTATATTACACTCTACGTTGTAATTTTGTGAAGACCATGTAAAATTTTATTTCTAATATATTTTTTTCTTGAAGCACAACCTACAATATGAAAATGTCCGGATCAATAATTTTCCTCGATTTTTTGACATAGAAATGATGATGAAGAGCTTAATTGTGATAGGAAGGTGGATGCATTCATCGAGAAGTGCACCTGAAGCATTACCGATACTATGAGAGGGATCTAGTTCAAGTGGCTCACCAATGAGGCAAAACACTGATGTCGACGATGACTCATCCAATCGTACCACTCGGATGAACTTGCTTCATGGTGAGGACCATACTTTTGGTCTATGTGGGAAACGTCTCTTGAAATATTGGATGGCAGTAGTGGAAAAAGTAGCAAGAAACGTAGTGGAGAGTTAATGAGAAGTACTATAAACAAACCTGAAAAAAATATTAATCATAAGAGGTTAGACAGGTGGATGGATATAATGGAGAAAAAGTATGATGTTTTGGATAAAATAATTCTCAAAAGTGCTCGTAGCGGAGATGAAAAAACTAAATACAAGTCTAAGAAGGCCAAGTGCTTGGACAAGTTGTTTAGTCTTAGTTTTTTTTCGGTCCAAATAGATTGAAATGCACTGAATGTTTGAAGGATTCAAGACAACAAGATTATTTTTTGTGAGAGGAGGACCTGGATGGATTGAAATTATGGGCTAACTTGCAAATAAGTGAATTCAATGCAAACCATGAAGCAGAGATTGGTAGATTATGTGGGTCATCCACTGTGTACGAACAATGGGGCAATACATTTACAACAAATTATACCAACCCACTCAACTATCATATAAGTTCGAGTAGGTTGCCAGATGAGTAGCCATGCTAGGCACGAGTCCCTCTTTACTAAGATGATTTGTTTTTATTTATCATTTCCTTCTCATCACCATTATTACTCATAATTTATAAAGTTTACCACTTTTGCAATAATTAGGTATGATATGGTCTTTCTACTCTTCAAATGCGACAATGTATGAAAGCATAGATACGACCTATCACTTAGACCACTTTTCCATGTGAATTTTTATTGGAACTTTTCTAATACATATTTTCATGCCAATGAGTGTGTTTTTTGACATTGCTCTAACTGTTGGATATGTGAGAACTCATGTCATTAACTTTTTGTACGATCTCTGTTTGTTGCAATTGTTGGATATGTAATGACTCGTGTCATTGAGACTGTGTATCTCTTGAGTTCTTTAAGCTACCTCTCTTGTGATTTGTTGTGTTTAGGATTCTGTGTTACGTGTGATTCCCCCTAATATCTTTTATAAGACACAATTATTGTTCATGTGACACCGGTCGGTCTCTATTTATAAAGAGACCTTATTGGGGATGTTATGTCAAAGTGTGTTTATCTTTGTGGCACAAAAAAATATCTAATTGGTGAGACATTATTGATGAGGAGAGGAGCTAAAAATGGAGTGTGTTGGAAGATAGCATTTTTGATCGGTTACAAGGCCCCTCAACCTATACGAGAAGACTACCTCATCGTTGAATAATCGACCCTTTACTGAAATGGAGACTATGTACAATTTACTTGATAACGAAGAATGATGTTTTTGGATATTCAGAGTTGTGCCACATGTTTCTATAGTTTACTAGATTGTTAGTTGAACGGAGAAGTATCGTGTCTACACAACATGTATTATCTGAACTATAGAAAATTTTCTTTACTCGATTGCTCATGGGGTGTCTAACAAAGACTTGCAATTAGCCTTGTAACGCTCTACAGAGACTATAAGTAGGTATTTCAATATTGTCTTATAAGATATTATCTCACTACAAAATGACTACATATAATTGTCGCTTGATGATACTTCAATTCATCCTGTGATTCTTAATGGAGGAGGAGTGTATCCATACTTCAAGTTGAGATAATGATTTATAAAATTCTCAATGTCAAATTAAAATCCCAACATATGAATTATTTCATTATAGGATTCGCTTGATGCAATAGATGACACACATATGCCTGTAATTGTGAGTCGAAAAATATAACTTTCATTTCGAGATAGACATGCTTTACTTACTTAAAATGTTATGACAGCTGTGTTTTTTGATATAGAATTCTTGTACACTTATACCAGTTAGGAGGGATCCGTGGCAGATGTACGAGTCTTACGAAAATATTTAACACGAAGCAATTTCTCGGTCTCCGAAGGTAAAACTCGTACTTTTGCTTTTTTGTTAAACACAAATGATAAAGTTTGTAATGCTAATGATTTGATAGATTATTTTTAGGTAAATACTATTTTGTGGATGTTGGTTATGCTAAAATTAGCCGCTTTCTTGCACCATTTTGAAATGAGTGGTATCACATCGGACAGTTTGGTCATAATCGAGTTCGATATCGGAATCCAAAAAACAAGTTTAATCATATGCACGCCAGTTTGAGAAATTGTGTCGAGAGGATATTTGACATATTTAAGAGACAATTTCAAATATTCCGTAAAATGCATCCATATCCTTATGAGACACAATGTGCTATAGTGGTGGCTTGTGTTGTACTGCATAATTTCATATATAGAAATAATAGTGAGGATTAGTTGTTTCGGGAGTATCGGGCTAACGAATGAGTTGAGTATAATACTGAAGAAGATACGGAAATTTATAATGAAACAATAGAACCTGACACCATATATTGCAACATAAAGTATGAAGTAGAGATATGTTTCAAAACCAAATAACTACAGTTTTATGGGATGCGTGAGTGGCAGTCGACTCTTTTTTCATAAAAAATTTCATATCTAACTTATTGATTTTGATTAAGTTAATAATTTTTTAGTTGGTTATTAGTTATTATATTTGAGATAATTTTCTATAATCATGTTAATGACTTTTTTTATTTTGGTTTACTTGCAGAGAACAATGAAGAAGTACCAAATGTTCGTACTCTATTAATATTGAATCTTTGTTGGATATCGTTTATTTCATCAGTTCATGTTATAGTACTGTATTAATGAATTCTTGTGTTAGATTGTAATATGTATTCTATTTGAATATATTGCATTATTTTCAAGGCATAAAATGGGTTATTTTTTACTAATACGACAGGTATTTTTTACTAATAGTAATAAAATAGGTGATTTATTACTTAAAAATTGAAAGATAATATTTATCTTTCAATATATTGATCAAAATATATATCCAAACATATTGAACAACACGAAGATGCTCTCAGAGAAATATATTCCAAATTATATGCCCGAGTGAGCTTAGAGTAATAGCAATGGTATTGTTTTGAACTCCTGCACTAAATTTTGGTTTTAGAACTTCAAAAATATAAAAGCTCCAAGAAAAAAAAAGCCTTGTTAATTAAAACAAGCATACACAGTTATGGCTCACTCAAAATTTAAAAAATAGTAACCAAAAATAGAACCAATGATCCTCGAGAAACTATAGTTTATCTTGTGCTTATTAGGATCAAAACTGAATGAGGGTACTTAATAATACAATTGACAAAATATAATGGACTCTTACTCCTCTTGGCTAACAAAATATCTCTGATACTTGACACTCACACCCAATCAAAGCCAATTGAAATAGAAGCATTGTTGATCTGTATTATAGAGTTTGGGTTAAATAATATTCGATTTTCTTAACTATTCCTTGGGAATAAATAATATATCAACCACCATCAAAATACCAATAACAGCTATTGGAAAAGCCCAATAATTAGACAAGTTGTTCACTATCATGGAAGGTTACTCCTTTGTGAAAATCTTGAGCTTTGATATGACAGTAGAGGTATTGATCTTACCAGTAAAGTAATCTTGCATTTGCTCTCGAGGACTTTTGCTATGCCCTAGCATCTTCAAATTCTTCGGTTGAATCCCTACTTGGCATGAGCAAAGCATAAGATTAGATCAACTAAAATTACTCAGAAGTTATATAGTTCCGATCAACTTTACGTAAAGGAGAATGAGTAAAAGATTAGGAAAAAATGGGCAATATACCAGTCACTAATAGAAGGACATCATCTCCTCTAGGATGGCCATCTAAATATTGTAACATCATATACCTACCACACATGAGTACACAACAATCCTAAGGGTAGAAAGAATGGTGAAGGACCAACAAGATAAAACCGCAGATGCTTTGCCACTTCCCATTAGTCAAAAAGAAGTTGAAATGACTTTTTGATAGACATTATTTCAAGACTATATTGGAGTGAAATTTATAGATGAATGAATTTAAGGAAGAAAATCTCAAAAACAATATCTTAATTAATCACCATGCGTTTTCTCCATTATGTTATTTCAACAATATAAAATCATTACTTGAGTAACATAGTTGAGCAAGATAACACAAAGGCCAACAACCTGATCATGAGTTATGACAGGCAACTTTGTCATAATAGTATCAAATGTCTCTCTCATAATAGAACAGAGTTATAGCATGAGCTCTTCAAGCGTAAACCAGTTAAAAGATTTAAATAACAAGTAGGGTAGTTCAAATCAAGCAAGGAGTCACTAACAACACTATTAAGTTAGGCTTTATGGATAGTTGTAATAACTTTGTTCAATACTACCACATAGCAATTTCTGCCACAACATCTCGAATCTAAATGATCTCAAACCAAAGGGTTCCAATGAAGGACACACTGCATTAGCCCCAAAAAATGAGACCCAATCCTGTAAAAGAGTAGTGATAAGTAGTTTTCGCACTTCCTCACTGACAACACAAGCTTCTATTTTGGGTTATCCCATGATTCAGTAGATGTCACCATTTGGTAATTGTCTAGTTCCCAATTAATCAACCAGTTCTGATGAACCAAAATTGGCAACTCTCTATTGGGCACTTGATTCTTAAATTAGTCATTTGGTGCGGCCGGGGATTAGTGAATCAACATGATTTTGGAAAGAATATTTATCCAATCTCATCAACAATCCATAGAATTTTAATCAAGATTACAAGCTCAAATCGTATCAGTCAAGCATAAGATTCAAGTCCCAAATTTCATTGAAAATCTAATCGAATCCTGAAAGTTCATCTTGGCCATCTATAAGATTCTCAAGACAAACAAATTCTTGTCCAATCTCATCAGAAATCAACATAATTTTTGGTTAAAAAAATTACAATCTCAATTAACAGTTTGAAGATCCAAATCTAGGATTTGGTCGCCAAAGCATAGTCCTATTAAATCTCAAATTTAAATCAATCAATGATTTGATTTGAAAACTTCTTAGCCCTATAAAACCTGCAAAATCAAACAAAAAGAAGGGAAGCAAAATTAAAGAAAGGTGAGGCATTAGAGGAGAATTGGAGGAGAAGATCTAGACATAGGAGGAGTTGGCTCACCCCCATGCTTGCGGCCACCCACAGCCTCATCTGTTGCAACTGTCATCTCTATACTTGTGGCCACCTACAACCTCTCTTGTTTCTACTGTGTCCATGCCTACATGGTAGTCATCTCTACACTTGCAACCACTTGTGGCCTAGCTTATCTTCCCCACATCCATGCCTGCATGACTATCATCTCCACACTCCATACTCGTAGCCATCCGTGGCCTCTCTAGTCTCCACTGCATGCATGCCTACACGACCATCAAACTCACATACTTGCATCACCACCTTTGTCCATTTGCCACCATCTATTGATGTAGGGCTAGCCCGCAGGCTCACCCAAAAGTCAAACTCTAGCTTAGGGCTAGCCTATGGGCTTATCCAGAAGTCAACTCAGTTTAGAGCCAGTTTGCGGACTTACCTGAAAGCCATTATGACCAAGGATTAGCCTGTGGGTTCTTCTAGAAGTCAACTCAGTTTAGAGCCAGCTTGTGGGCTTGCTTGAAAGCCATTTTAACCAAGGGCTAGCCTGCAGACTCGTCCAAAAGTCATTTAGATTGAGCCAGCCTGCGGGCTCATTCGAAAGTCTATTCAGTTAAGGGCCAGCCCACAAGCTCATTTGAAAGTCAAATCAGACTAAGGGCTAGCCTACAAGGTTGCCTTAATGTCTATTTGGATGAAAGGCCAGTTTGTGTGCTTGCCTAAATATCTAATCGACTAAATGTCAGCCTGTAGGCTCACCTAAAAGTCTAAGATGACTCAGGATTAGCTTGCAAGCTCACCCAAGATCATTATGACAGCCAATAGCTCTCAAACAAAAATCAATTAATATAAATCAATTAAATGGCTTAATCTCATTGAACTCAAGCTGATTCAGCTAAAGCAAACAAACAAAATCGAATGGACTTGAACAAAGCACCAAATGAACCAATAAATGGTCTAAAACTAGTCATTAGCCACACAAAACATCCTTTGTCTATCATCTGGTTTCCCAAACTGGTCGACTGATTCTCATCCATCAAGAGTTGGCATGTGCTCCACCGGTTGACCAATACCCTCAACTGGTCGACTAGTTTCAACAAACCAATATTAGAACCCCTCTATTGGATGATCAATACCTTAATTGATTTGTCGAATTTTGATAAACTTCAAAAGTTTCTCTTTCAACCGGTTGACCAATACCCCAACCGGTCACCCATTTTAGTTAAAAAAACTAATGACCTAAGTTCATACTCAACCTTAATCAAGTTCAAATTGGGTCAAACCTTGGTCAGTCTAAATCTCAATTAATTCAATTTCAAATTGAGTCAAACCACATTCAAACCAAACCGCAACAAGTTTGAATTAAACTCTAATTGAGTTAAACCACATTTGAACTAAACTTTAATCAAGTTCAAATCGAACCCTAGTTCAGTCAAAATCAAGTACAAATGAACGCTAATCAGATCAAATTGAACTCAAATACAAATCCCAGGAGTTAAATCAAATTTAAATCAAATCTTAAGCAAGTCAAATTGAAATAAAATCTGAACCTTAATTGGGTTGAACCAAGTTCAAACTAAACCTTAATCGGGTCAAATTGAACTTATATCCAAATCCTAATTGGGTCAAGCTAAATTCAAACCAAAGCTTAATTGCGTTAAATTGAACCCAGAACTAAACCTTGATTTGATTAAACCAAGTTTGAACTAAACCCTAAACGGGTCAAACTAAACTCAAACCTAAACTAGAATTAGGTGAAGCTTGAACCAAAATTAGGTCACATATGAACCAAAAAATTAGATCGAACCTAAACTAAAACTAGGTCAAATTTGAACCAAAACTAAGTCAAACCTAAACTAGAATCAGGTCAAACTTAAACCATGTGGGATCGATTTTGATGACTTGAGAGAAGTGGAGACCCCTAGGGAGCGACCTCGATGCACAAATCAGAATATATTTCATATAAGTATACTATAAGGTGTTGTGAAAATATTGTCTTCCAATAGGTGAAAGCATTTGTCGTTAATTTTCTCGATATTTATCAAGAACCTCCTAAAGCAAGAAACCTAGATAATAAAATAAAAGCACAAAAGAAAAGAAGAAAGTATGATATCAATTGATTTGAGAAATGATACATGACTTAAGTGAGAGCATCCCTTACTTTACAATAAATTTTAACATAAAATTATAGAAAATATGAAAGAAATAAAGAAAAAAAGAGTGGAGAAGAGGTTCTAATGTGTGCTACTTCTCTATTTTCATAAGCTAGACCACGTGGTGTTTGACTCAGACGAGCCTTAACTAGGTCTTCGATAGATATTAATAACATGTTGACGGGTGAGACTAATTGCCTTGGCTTATATCAGTTATCCCTGGTATATTTGAAGTATTACTAATGGCTTTCTACTTGTTATCAGTTGACATTTTTTTGATATTTGATTTAGGAGAATGATTAGTAGCCTTAGCTTTGTTCTAATTATTTCTAATTTGATAATCAAGGGTCTTTTAAGCATGTTATTGATTAGATGTGGAGCATCATCAATGGCCTTTGAGCATGTATTGGCTTAGCTTAAAATGGTGTATCGTCAATAGATTTTGGGGTTGACTACTTTGAAAGGTACATCATTAACTACTTCTAGGGTTAACTAGCTTGAAAGGTGTGTCATTAACTACTTCTAAGGTTGACAAGCTTGAAAAATATATTGTTAATTGCTTCTAGGGTTGACTAGTTTGAGGGGTACATTGCTAATTGCTTCAGGGGTTGGCTAGCTTAAAGGGTGCATTATCAACTGCTTTTGGGGTTGATTAGCTTGAGGGGTACATCATCAACTACTTCTAGGATTAACTAGCTCAAGAGGTGTGTCAACAATTGCTTCTGAGATTGACTAACTGACGGGTGCATCATCAACTATTTTTAGAGTTAACTAGCTCAAGGAATGCATCATCAATTACTTTTGGGGTTGATTAGTTTGACTGGTGCACTGTCAACCACTTTTGGAGTTTACTACCTTGAGAGGTGCATCATCAATTACTTCTAAAGTTGACTAGCTTCAAAATATGGCCAATGATTTTGAGCTTATTGATATTTAACTTCCTTGATTTGGTATTATCACCAATGGCTTATGGGATTGAGAATAGCTTTAAAGTGTGGCTGACAGATTTGAGCATATTGACGATTAATTTTTTTGGTTTGGTAGTGTCACCAATAGTTTATGGGGTTGGTTATAGCTTTCAAGTGTAGCTGATAGCTTTGATTATGTTGGCAATTAACTTTTTCGATTTGGTAGTATCACCAACAGCTTATGGGGTTGGGTATAACTTTAAAGTATGGCCTATAATTTTGAGTATGTTAGTGATTAGCTTCTTTGATTTGGTAGTATTACCAATAGCTTATGTGATTGGGTGTAGCTTCAAAGTGCTACTAAAGGCTTTTATAGCACACCCGACGAAACTCAGTTTAACCCATTTAGTTTTGTTGAAACTAGTTTTGGTTCAAATTAGGATGACAATATTACTCATTGTCCATAGCCTTGGATTATTGTCAAAGGTTTAGCACACCCGGCGAGAATCAATTTGACCCATTTAGTTTTACTTGAACTAATTTTGGTTCGGATCTAAGTTTGGTTCAAACTTAGCTCAGAATTCAAAATTTGATTTTGATTAGAGTTTGAATTGATTCAACTTGATGTTAAAAACTTAATTTGGATCAAGTTTAGTTTGATTCAGTTTAATATTCAAGACTCAACTTTGATTCAAGTATGATTTGATTCAATTCAATCTTTAGAACTTGATTTTGACTTGAGTATGGTTTTATTCGATTTGGGTTGACTTCAACCTTGTGTTGGAATTTTAATGGATTTTGGATCTGACCATTGATGGGTTCTTGATGAATCTTTCTTGGACCCAACCCTGAATGGGCTCTTGATAGATTCTTCTTAGGTCTGGCACTAAATGAGTCCTTATTGGATCCTTAGTAGATGTTAGACTCAACCCTTGATGAATTTTGTTTGGATCCTATCTCAACCCATTGATGGACTTAGGTTCGACCCATGTTGGACCTCCATTGGGTTTGTGTTTGCATCTTAATGGATTTTGGTTTAAGTTCAAGTCAATTTTACCTGAGTTAGCTTTTAATTTGAACTTAATTTAACCTAATTTTGCGTTTGAATCAAGCTTAGTTTGGTCCATATTAGATTTGATTTGAACTTGACTTAATTTTGAATTAACCCAACTTGAATCAATTTAATTTTGAGTTTGAGCTAATTTGGTTCATATAAACTCAATTTGGATTTTGGATTGAGTTCAATTGAGTTTCAGTCTATTTATTTGATCAATTTAGGTCCATTCGATGGTCTTATTGAATTAATTTAGTTTTGTTTATTTGTTCTACTTGAGTTCAATATGATTGAGTCACTTGAATTTAATTAATTTGGTTAGGGAGTCCACAGGTTGTCATAATAACCTTTGGTGAATTCGTAGGTTGGCCTAAGTTCGAATAGATGATTAGTGAGCCCACAGACTGACCTTAGTCTGAATAGATATTCAGCGAGCTCGTGAGTTGACCTTAGTCTAAATAGATATTTGGCGAGTTCACAGGTTGGCTATACTTCAAATAGATATTCGACGAGCTTGCAGACTGGCCTTAGTCCAATAGACATTCGGTGAGCTTACAAGCTAGCCTTACTTCAAATAGACATTTTGTGAGCTCGTGAGAAGACCTTAGTCTAAATAGACATTTGGTGAGCTCGTAAGTTGGCTTTAGTTTGAATAGACATTCGATGAGCCTGCAAGTTGGCCTTAGTTTGAATAGACATTTGACAAGCTTGCAAGTTGGCCATAGTCTGAATAGACGTTTGGCGAGCTCACAAGCTGGCCATAGTTTAAATAGACATTTGATGAGCTCGTGGGCTGATCTTAGTTTGAATAGATTTTTGGCAAGCTCACAAGTTGGGCTTACTTCGAATAAACAATCGGTGAGCTTGCGAGCTAGTTTTAGTTCGAATAGACCTTTTACAAACTTGTAAGCTGGTCATAGTCCGAATAAACATTTGGCAAGTTTGTTGGCTATTCTTAGTCCAAATAGACATTCGACAAGCTCACATGCTGGTCTTAGTTTGACTTGACATGTGGGGAGCTCATAAACTGGCCTTAGTTTAACTTAACGTTTGGCAAGCCCGCGAATTGACCTTAGTTTGACTAGATGTTCTGCGAGCCTACAATCTAGCCTTAGTCCAAATAAACATTCGGTGAGTCTACGCGTTGACTTTAGACTGAATAAACGTTTGGCGAGCTCGCAAGCTGACCTATTGAGTTTTAGGTGTCTCGAACTCGAATTAGAGTTTGAGTTAAAGTAGAAATCCAAAGTTGGATTTAGATTTATGATTGATTTGTAAGATTAGGAGTTGTAATTAGAGTAAAACTCAGACTCAATAAGGGTCTATAAATATACTATAATACATAGGGCTTATGTATGGTATAGTATTGAGGTTGAACTAGAGAGAAATATAGAGAGAGGAATAGAGAGAATAGAGAGAAGAGAAAGAGAGAGTGTGTCAGCTCTTGTGTGTGGGTCTTTTTAGTGTTTCTCAGTGGTCTCTTGTGGTGGTTCGTCATGGTGCTCTCTTGGAGATTCTCTCTGAATGAAGAGGCATTGACGAGGCTTGGTGAAAGAGTTTAGTTGAGTAAGAAAAAGTAAAGTCTTTCTTATAGATTCTTGTAAAAGTCTTTTCTTTTGATAGTGGATCTCTCGCTATCATATCTTTTTATTTTCTTTTATCTTGTATTACTTCTCATTTCTTATGTTGTTTGAGACAAGGTGATTTGTGAACCTTCTGCTGCGAATCCCAACAATTAGTATCAGGACTTAGGAGTAAACAACCAAGATGACAAAATCCTTACTCGAGGTAGAGAAGTTTTGACGGTAAGATAAATTTTACCTTATGGCAAAAGAAGATGAAAGCAGATCGAGATTCGAAGAAAATTTGAGGATTGTATTTGCAAAATCTTCATCCCTCTCCATCAAAGATAGGTGGTTGGTGCTAACGGGGTGGCTGCATGCGACCTGGTGGTGGCGCAAGTCCAGCGTAGGGCACAACGGTATAAGTGGCTGATGGTGCATGTAACGCCGCAATGTGTAGGCAATGCGCACGACAGCGCAGGCTGGAGTTCCACCAGCATGCGGCTACGTGGTGTGCCAATGCGCGGGGCAGTGCACAGGCCACGCGGGCTACGTTGGGTTCCAGCACGTGGGGCAGTGCGAGGCTACGCAGGCCACTCAGGATGCATAGGCTATAGCAGCGTGTGACCCGGCACGATGGGGCAGGTCTGACGATGCCCAGAGGCAACGGTCTAGCTGTGACGACCCAGCATTATCGTGGCCCAGTGAAGGTGGCGACATTGGTGAGGGAGCGGGTGGCAAGGACCTCGTGGAGATGGATGACGTGGGGATGGCACAAGAGGCGCATGGCGGAGGCCTCGCACTGTACCTGGGCTGCGAGGCCGGGGTCACGGCGGACGAGGTCCTTACAGATGACCTTGATGGTGACTCTCTCTCTGGTGTGGAGGTTGCGGCCATGGTGGACCTTGGTGAAGGTGCCATGGCTGAGGATGTGGCCCAACTCATAGCATCCGTGGAGGACGCTGGAGGAGGGAGGAGAAGGGATGTCCTCCAGTGTTTGCAGTCACGGTGTTTGTGATTTTGACTGAGCAGAGTTGTGTGAGCAGAGACATAGGTTGGAGCTCAGGAGACGGACGATGGCGGCGACTCGGCCAGTGGAGGGGCTCGAAGTGGTGACGAGCACGGTAGGTTGTGTAGGTGCAGCGCAAGCACAGGCTGGTCGAAAGCGGTTGGGGAACCACGAACTCACCACCTCATAGTCATAGAAATTTGAGGACTGTTGGATTGTGTGGGTCTGGCACAGGCGTGAAAGAGCTTAGCGCTTGTGAAGCCCGCAGAGGAGGAGAGCGGCTCAGGGCAGTGAAGGCCAGTTGCTAGGGTACAAACTGGGTGAGGTAGTGCTCTGGCGATAGGAGGCAGTGCTCAGGAGGTCTGACAAGTGGAGAAGGGAGTGACTGTTGTGTGAAGCCGTGCGGGAGCAAGAGGAAGAATAAGGTTGAAGAGCGAATTCGAGGTTGGCTCGAGCTCACGTCTTGCGATTAGCTGAATAAGCTAATAGCCTAAGGGCAGGAGCTGGATGAGAGATGATGGCTGAAGATTTGTGATGGTGGCATGCCCGAGTTCAAGCTAAGGTGGAGATTATTGAGTTTTAGGTGTCTCAAACTCGAATTAGAGTTTGAGTTAAAGTAGGAATCCAAAGTTGGATTTAGATTTATGATTGATTTGTAATATTAGGAGTTGTAATTAGAGTAAAATTCAGACTCAATAAGGGTCTATAAATATACTATAATACATAGGGCTTATGTGTGACGTAGTATTGAGATTGAATTAGAGAGAAATAGAGAGAGAGGAATAGAGAGAATAGAGAGAAGAGAAAGAAAGAGAGTGTCGGCTCTCGTGTGTGGGTCTTTTTAGTGTTTCTCGGTGATCTCTCGTAATGGTTCCTCGTGATGCTTTCTTAGAGATTCTCTTTGACGGAGGAGACATTGAAGAGGCTTGGTGAAAGAGTTTAGTTGAGTAAGAAAGAGTAAAGTCTTTCTTGTAAACTCTTGTAAAAGTCTTTTCTTTTGATAGTGAATCTCTTGCTGTCTTATCTTATTATTTTCTTTTACCTTGTATTACTTCTCATTTCTTGTATTGTTTGAGACAAGGTGATTCGTGAACATTCCGCTGCGAATCCCAATACTGATCATAGTCCAAAATTAATTTTGGGTGGGTCCGTGGGCTGGGCTTAGATTGGAATTGGCTTTTAGATGAGTCCGTGGGCTGACCCTCTGTCAGTAGTGATGGTGGTCCATCACTGTGTAGAGACCACAATGTTGGTGGGGAGGTTTACTGATATGTAGAGAATCGTGAGTAATTATGGTGTTGGTGAAATTCTACTGTTATATTAAAGGTTGCAAGTGGCCGTAATATTAATGAAGTTCTACAGTTATGTGACGGTCCGTAAAGGAACGTAGTGTTGATGAAGTCTTGATTGACTTATCGAATACTGTGAATAACTGCAGTGGTAATATCATAAAAATCGAAATAAATGAACTATTCTTTTTAGAAGCAACATTCATTTTTTATTTTTCTATTATTGATCCGTACTATACCTCTTCCCACGTTGGTGCAACAAACAGCCCTTTTGGCTGCTTTTTTTCTTTTTTTTAGCTGGCAGCCAACATATTGTATTTTTTTTGCTTTTTTTCTCTACTTCCCTTCTTTCTCCTTGCCTAAAACTTGCCTTATTTGGAGCCATGGCTGCCTCCCTTCTTCTCTTGAACCGGTCCTCCTTCTCCATCTCACCTAAGCTCCTCTCATCTTCTCTCCATTGACACCATCTTCTTCCTCACGAACGCTACTTCTTCCTCAATTGGAGCTAAGGCCCTTGCTGCCTTTTCTTGGACATTTCCACAGGCAGATCTGGCCCTACTTCTTGGCAATAGGTTGTTGAAAATGATGGATGCGGCTATAGAGGAAAACCATGGGCGAGGCTGGGATAGCTATGGGGGAATGGCAAAGATGGAGCTCAGGCGAAGGTGGTGCATCCGGCGTGTTGGGGAGGTAGGAGCTAGGGAGGAGGCGTGGTTGGCATAGGGGTCATTCTCGCCAGTGGGCACCAGCAGGCCGTGCGGCTGGAGGGGCCGGGCTCACGGATAGGTTGAGCTCACAAGCGCGGGCGGAGCTCCAAAAGTATGAGCCTGGCTAGTGGATTAATCGGACAAAACTAGGGATTGAGTTGGCCTGGTTTGGCCATCTCTAGGAGAATCTGGCCTCCTCCTTAGGCGATAGTTACTAGTTGTGGCTCAGGCGAGCGATGGAGGGGGTGGATGGAGCTCAAGGTTGAAGATGGGTTGGCAGAGAGTGGCATGCGGGGTGTGGTACGAGGGCAGCAGTGACAGTGGAAGACTGAGGATCTCACAGAGAAAGAAGAACAAGGGATAGAGAAGAGAAGAGAAGAACAGGGGAAGAAAGGAAAGAAAAAGGTAAGAAGTACCTATCCTTATCTTTTGTTGCTGCTCCCGATCCTTTGTTGATGATCTCCTTTTGCTTTGCACAGGTTTCTCCATCAATATGTTGGCCTCTAAGGGCCCGTTTGGTATGCGGTTACGGTCAAAATTAAATTCAAGACTAGTGAACCACTTTTATAAACTAATATCTTTTTATCAAAATTAAGACTTCAATAATTTAAATCTTAAAAAACTATTTAATTTTTTATAATAATTTAATTTAATAATAATATAAAATAATAAATATTAATTCATAAGAAAAAAATAATTCTAAAAAAAGTTGACCTGCCCCTAACCCCATTCCAAACACAGCCTAAGAGATTTGAAATTGGATTCTTAACTAGTTTAATTTTGGAAGCTTATTAAATTATGATGATTGGATTCTCCTATTCTATGATTGACATGTAATCCAAGTAATTGAAATTTATTTCTTAAAGAAGAAATTCAGAATATGTATTATTTTTTGATGCTGAATTTTTAAGGGGTTATTTATAAATTTTTTCAAAAAATTTGGAATAAAATATAATTTTTTAAATTTAGGATTTTTTTAATAAAAAATTTATTTATAAAATCTTGAATTTTTTAGAATCCTTCCTGAATAAAATTTGGATCTATTTGCAGATAAAAAATTTTGGGAGGTTTTTTCGTAAAAATTAGAAATTTTAAGAGTTTATTTGTGAAGATACAATTTTCAGGGATTTATTCACAAACCTTAGATATTGCATGATTGATTCGAAATTTCAAGATTTTCAAGAATTTTTTTGTAAATTTTTTATCTCAGGACTTATAAAAAAAGCCCCATTAAAAACTTATTTATAAAGATGTATTTGGTTCAGGGACTTATTTACAAATATTTTATATTTTTTTATTTTGGTCTACATATTGATGAATTTTGGGTTTGATTTTGGTCCAAATATCTAGCCCAATTGGCTCTCTTTAGTTTAAACCTAATTTTTTTTGATAATTCAAGTCGAAATTAAATCCAATTTTTGGTCGAATTTGATCGTAATTTAGGTCCAATTGAGGTTCACATTTGGATCATAATCTAGTAATATTTAACTCTGTATTTTAACTGTATTTTGATTAAATCTAAATTTTACCAAAATTAGCTCAAACAATGCCTCTTTCGCATTCATTTCATGAGTTTTTTCAGTAAGGGGAGTGGATGCGAACAATTCTTAGGTATTTGGCTCTTATGTCATTGTTTGTAGAATTAATTGTAATTGGCATGTGAGAATAGATTTGATTTGCCATGTCTTATGCATGCTTGATTGCTGTGCAAAATGGATTTGAATTGCTACGTGAGAGTGAAATTCATTTGCCATAAGGAGTGGACTTGATTTACTATAATGAGTGAACTTGAGTCGTCAACCAAGGGTGTACTTGAGTTGCCACAAAGGAGTGGTTTTACTTTATCATAAGAAGTGGATTTGGTTTATCATAAGAACTGGACTTGAGTTGCCATAAGAAGTAAATTTGATTTACCACAATTAGTGGGCTTGATTCATCATAAGGAGTGGATTTTGAGTAGTGTGGACTTAATTGTCACACAAATTAGGTGAGATTTTGTGTTCATATTTTACCATGAGAAACATGGAGTACATTTTTTAGTGGACATTCCTTTTTTGAAGAAGTTGGATGTTTCGTCATAGACAAAACATAGATAATTTTGATTGTTGTTGCCCCTATAGGTTTAGGCATAATATCTTTCGAGGAATTGGGTGTTTGGGTGTTGATTAGTAGTATGCGCCTTTTCTCTTTATCATCAATCAATTGGTAGAATTGTCTTTCAAATATCCTTTTGATGATTTAAGGATCTTCACAATTAGGTTTGAACTTGCCTTTATTATTTTAGTTTGGGATTATGGATCTTGTTAGGACTAAGGTCATTTCTCCTTTATGAAAGGATCTAAGCCAGGTCATCTTATTGTAGGCCCTGGATATTTATGTTTGATATATTTTTCAAGTTTTGCTAGGCCACGATGCTTGTCTTATCTAAGGAGTTTAGCTCATCAAGGTGAAGAAAAACCTTATATACTCTTGTAATTTCTTCCTGCAAGGTAATCTTTAGAGAGAAAATTTACACTTTCAGTGGCAAGATTACCTCAGTCCTAAATGTTAGCCCATATGATAACTTTTGAGGAGGGAATGGAAAGGGTTTTGAACATAAAAAAAATACAATTAAAAGAAATTCAAACTCCAATATCATTCACCAAGATAATTCACCATTCAAGAATTTAAGCAATTTCATAAACATTTCTCAATCACAAGTGTTATAAAAGTAAACATAATAAGGAAAAGAATGCACTGTGATTTTTATGTGGTTCAAAAATCAACCAGTTCTACTCCATGGTCTCTGCCTCTCTTGAGAATTTCAATTACTCCACTAGTGATATCGCTTCTGAAAGTGAAACAAAGCCTTTACATCTACTTGCTAATCGCAAGTGTTGCTTTCTTTGAGTAAAGCCAAGCGTGTCATTCCGTTAGGGTAAAGCTATACCCATACAACTCCTTGCTCCCATCGAGCAAGTGACATTCTACACCAGAGCCTATTGTACAATCACATTCCTAACACCTATGAGTATTTATAAGTGGAAAATTACAAACAATATTACATTGGAATCTCACTACAATGATGAGTATAAGGGCAATTAAGGATTTATTTGAGATTAGAAGATTAAGAGCATTCTTGGGGCTAGAAGTATTTTGGAGGGGGATACTTACTCTAAGGATATTGAAAGTTAATGCCCTTCTTAAGCAAAGAAGTCCCAAGCCTTTATATATTCGTTGGAGTAGAAAACTAGCGGTTTGGAAATTACCCTTGGTTGTTTGTGCAGAGTTTGGTCATTCAAACTTCAAGGTCTGATTGTCCAAATAGCTCCAGTGGTCGACAATTAAACTAGTTATTATACTGCTGTCAAAGGTTTGGTCATCCAATGGTAAGGTTTGGACGTCCAAACATCATAGGTTTGGGCATTCGACCAAAGCTTTGAACAACCAAACTCTTAGCATGAATTTCTCAAATGTTACAGTTTCTATACTTTAGGCATTCGATCTTAGGGTTTGGATGTTCGAAACTACTTGAAATTTCAGATCTATTTCCACTATGTTCAGGCATCCAGAGTTAATAGAGAAATTACTGTTCTTACTACAACTTCAGCTTCATGCTAGACATCATTTCAAACTAATCTTGGGTTAAATAATGAGCCAGTGAAGGTATTCTAAGATTAGTTTGAGTGCTAACTAAAAGCTCTAAAAATTAATCTCAAACAAATTCTCAACTCAACTAAAACAAATGAAAATCTAAACCTAATGAGCTGACTTGATCTCTTAAACCTTTTTCAAGCCATCTTCAATTTGTCAAGTTTTATTTGTTGATCCACTATCACAACTCATCTTCAGGTCCATCTTTATGTCCATCTACCCTTGAGCACTTCCAAATAACCTTGATCTCCATTTCGAGTTTGGCTTGGCTATTTGCTACATATGCTCAAGATATCATCAAATACATGGTTTGATCATTATCATAACTATAAAAGACAATACTGAACACCAATGCATATGGCATTAATTGGGTAGGGGTTCAATATGTGGTGCAATGAGCCCATAATTCTTCAAAAAGCTTTTGGTGTTAGTGTCTCTTATTTTTGGCGATGACTTTCTTTAGTATCTTGGAAGTAGTCTTATTGAATGCCTCAACAAGCCTATTAGCTCTCACATTGTAGATAGATGAATATATTCAATCTATCTTATGATGATGTGCAAATCATTCTACCTTGAAACTTCTGAAGGATGGTCCATTATCAAAAATAATCCTTCAAGGGACACCAAATTAGTATAGGATATTTTCTTAAAAGAAGCAAATAATAGTACCTATTTTACCTCTTTTAATAGAATCATTTTAGCCTACCAAGAGAAATAGTCAGTCATTACTAGGATGAAGTGGTGGCCTCTAGAAGAAGATGATTCAATTGGGTCGATGATATATGTAGTCCATACCTCGAATGGCCATGAAGATACTATTAGATGTAGAGGATTTTGGTGTTGGTGAATGAAGTTACCATGAATTTGGCATATATGATATTTTCTTGCATATTCTATACAATCCATCACCATTATGGGCAAATAGTAGCCCATAAGCTTAATCTTCATTATTATTTTTGGTCCAATTGATGAGCCTCATAAACCCCAGAATGCACCTCATACATGACTTATTTAGCTTGTTTGTTTGAGCAGTAGTAGAAGCAATTGGTCGAAAGATCTTTTATAACGAGTGTCATTGATAAATAAAAAGTGTGCAACTCTCTTTCTGAGTTGTATCTATACGAATTTATCTTTGGGAATTCTCCACCTTTGAGGTAGTTGGTGAATGGTATTCTCCAATCTGTGACCTCTTCTATTAGATTAGATTTAGTCTTCTTATGTTTGATGTTAAGATTGAGATTATCACTTGTCTGCTATGGATTGCGATTAGAATTCCTCCTTGATCAGGATTAGCCAATATCTTGGCTAATTTGACTAAGAATTAGCTATTGCATTGATAGACCGAAGAACCTTAGTTATTTAAACATGTGAGATTTGTCTCATGAGTTATTAAGTCTCTTCATGGTATTTCAAGAGCTTAGATTTGTTAACCTTATAATTGCCTTGGACTTGGCTAATAATCAATTATGAATCATCAAAAATATGTAGGCATGATATTTCCATATTAAGGGTAATTTTTAGTCTTGTAATTAGGGTCTCATATTCAACTTTATTGTTTGTGTATAATTTTGAAAAGAAATACGAATATTGTAAAATGCACCCATTTAGTGACATAAATAACTCCAATGACTACTTTGATTTGCAAAAGCTTTAGTCTGATCCCTAGTCTAATGATTAATGCTCTATCAAAGTATAGCTTCTAGTAATATTTCCCTTCTTTGAACAAAAGGATTTCTTCGTCAGAGAGCTTATAACCTAGTAGAGAATCATCTAGTACTGGATGAGCTGCAAGAAAATTGGCAAGGGCTTACCCTTTGACTGCCTTTTAGGGAGTGAACTTGATATCATATTCCATGATGATTAAGCCCACTTTGCTAGGCTTCTAATGAGTACAGGCCTAGTAATCATGTACTTTATAGGATTGACCATTGATATTAAAATGACTTGATGAAAAAACAAATAATGTCTCAGCTTCTTGACCATGAATATGAGTGCTAGATAATGTTTTTCGATGAGGGAGTAGTTGCTTTCTACCCCTCACTAGCATTATGGTCAAATAGTAGAGTATATTTTCTTTACCCACTCTATTATTCTAGGTAAGAGTGCCCCTAGGGATCCTTCTATTGCGGCTATGTAAAGGCCAAGGAGGTTTATCAGGTAGAGGTGCTATCGGGACTGGTAGCTTAGGAGATACTATTTGATCTCTTCAAAGACATATTGGCAGTCTCGATTTCAAATGAATGGAATGTCCTTCTTCATTAATATGGAAAAAGGCTTGTATTTTATAGAGAGGTTTGAAATGAATCTCCTTATGTAAGCAAGGCGGTCTTCGAACAACCTCAATTGCTTTAAGTTGCTGGGTGGTGCTATATCTAAAATAGCTTTGATCTTAGATGGATCAATTTCAATCCCTTGATATTTGACAACAAAGCCAAGAAATTTTCTCAATGATACCCTAAAAGCACACTTCATAGGATTCATCCTTAAGTTATATTTTCTAAGGCAATCAAACACTACTCTTAGGTCTTGGATGAGGTCATTTGCATAACATTCCACCAAGTCATCTGCATAACATTCTACCAACTAGTATATGAGGTCATTAAAGATTTGGGTCATGGCCTTTTGATAAGTAGCACCCATATTCTCGAGTCTGAAGAGCACCACATTGTAGCGATAGATGCCAATTGGAATTTGAAAGGCTATATGTTTCTCATCATCAAGATGCATCATGATTTGGTTATATCATAAAAAATCATCCATGAAAGAGAATATTTTGAAGTTGGCTGTTTTATTGATCATAATTTTTATTATCAGCAATAAAAAAATCATCTTTTGGACATACTTTATTCAAGTTTTTGTAGTCTACACAAATGTGGATTTGACCATTCTTCTTCTTAACTGACACAATGTTTGCCACCCAATCTAGATATTTTTCCTCTTTGATGAAGTCTACTTCAATCAGTTTCTTCATTTCTTCCATCACCTTCTATTTTAGGTCGAGTTTCAATTTTTAGGTGCTTGTTTGATAGGTACAAGCTTGAGTTTGATGGCTAGCTTATAGACTGTAACTTCAGGATCTAGTCCAGAAATCTCCCTATAGCTCTATGAGAAGCAATTAATGTACTCTTGTAGCACTATTTTGAGTTGAGTTTTGCTTTCCTCTGAGAGTTGAGTGTTGATAAAAGTCAGCTTGGAGTCATCTTTTAAACCTAAGTTGATCTCTATCAGCTTATCAACTATGGCTTGCCCCCTGTCTCCAAGCTTTGGTGGAGCTTATCTTGGTTTAAAAATTATTTCTTCACCAAGTGGTTCATCAAATGGAGTGAGATTCGGCAAAGATTTGTCTAAGGGTATTTTAGCTACATCATGCCCCCTTTCCTTTGGTCCTACTGGAATCTTGCCAAGGTCATCACCTTCTTGTGATGTTTGGAGAGTCGTAGCTACCATGGTGTAAGTGTTAGACAGTGTCGATATTGTTTGGTCATCCTAAAAATCAGATAGAGGTCCAGTGGTAATCGTGTGGCATGAGTGGATGTTTGTAGTGAAGTAGTCCAATCCCTTGGTGTTCTTGTTTCCTCTTGTAGGACTGTAAGCATGCCCTTGGGGTGGATCCTATAGATTCTTGAAGAAATGACTCTCTCTTTGTTTATGGATATCCACAGCTAGATTTGTTGATTATCTGACGAAGTTAGTTCAAAAAACATTTAGACATGACTACTAGTTGATGGTCGTCATCATTTGCTAAATTCTTAGTTCCTAGGATTTCATGTATGCTTGAGGCACAAGGGATTGCCTTGTAAAATAATATTTTTATTTCTCATTTATGTCATGGAGACATGTAGAAAGTTGTTAAGTCCTCTAGAAAATTAACTCTTAACTCATCTAATAGCTTAAATAAGCCTTGTGAAACTCTAGTAATAAGGAGAGTATTTTCTATTTGACCTTTGTTGTCATTTTTGTCAAAAGTGTAACTGCCTAGGTAGACTCGTGGTGCTCCCTCATTTGAAGAGTTTGGGTTAGAATTGCTTCCTAGGTGAGGAGGAGTGAAGATCATAATAGCAATTTTCTATTTTACTTGACTGATGGAAGCAGACCCTCTATTAGCATCAGACCTCTAATAGTATTTTATGTTATCATAATGCACCTCGTGAAAATCAAAAGGATATACTTCTCCATTAATTTGGTATTCTTCACCATCCTTGAAGTATTTAAGGTATTGATGTAGGGATGATAGTACCACTCTATTTTCATGTAGCCATGACCTTCCTAGTAGTGCTTTGTATGAAGTGTGGTATCAATCATATAGAACTTGGCATCTATCATCAACTCGCCTACTTTTAGAGAGATGGTTATGGCTTCTAGATCTCTTTGGCTATTCTGATTAAACCCTTGGATGGTTATAATCTCGAATGGCAAGTGGCACGTATCTAGAGTTAGAGCTCTTAGAGTTCAGAGAGTCATCATATTAACCAATGAGCCTAGATTAATTAGAATGCGATTGGTCTTGATTCCATCACTATTTCCTATGACATACAACGATCTATTGTTCCTAGTAATAGGTCATTATTTGTGAATGTGTTGGTAGGAGTTTGACTTGCATACAGAGACTCCTTCATCTTCTCTTTAGCAAAATATGCTTGATAGTTGGTTGAATTCTATAAGATGTACACCAGTGTGTCTCTGAGTTCTTACTACATTATTAGGGTATCAAACATGCTTAGCATAGGAGGGATCTTCTTGAGATAGATTGTTATGTTATATTCCACCTTTTTGAGTGCAGGTTCAGTTTGCAAAGGGTCGATGTTTTCATTTATCTCAATTTTCTTTTCCTTGTCCTTTGAGATGTTATTGTCCCTAGGCATTAGAGCTTGTCTCTAGGCCAACACCTTTCCACCTTGGGGTTGTACCTGGTTTGTATTCCTTAGTTGAAATCTGACATTGTGTGACCAATAAGGTTTATCTTCGAAATTGATATCAAGGCTAATTATGCAATAGTAGGTAGTGAACCTTTGCCTCTAATAAATAATTTCCTAAATGTTCTTGGGGATGTGATTGGCTAATAATCATCCCATTCAATATCAGAATCAGGTACATGGGGCTTCCTTGTAGAGAGGTCTTCGGAGACTCTTTGGATGAACCCTTTTACTTCATTTGCTGGCATAATCTTCTTCTGGACTTTGTATTTAGGATATTTCTTCTTTAAATATTTAGATTGACTTAACGTGGGGGCAAAATAAGCTTTAGTATTAGCCCATTTGATTTTCTCCCAAAATGCTTGCTTCTTCCTTTGACGCCTTCTGAAGCGATCATAAAGTTATTCTGAATTAGACATAGAGGCATATTCATCATCAGTACCTTGTATGCATAATTCCTTTAAAGTTGGTAAAGTGCATCCTTCCATGGGTTCTAACGCTGGGATCTCACCAAACCTAGCAGATTGATTATTAATTGCTAGATTGCTTGATGGAGACTAGGATAGCTACTCATCAGTGCTTATCTCAAATGTATGAGTCACCATGCGACAAGAGGTTATAGGTTGAGATAATTCTCTTCAATAGTATCTAGCTTTTTGACTTGTCTATGGAGTAAGTGGCATAAGTGATTGTTTTTGTCTCTGAGGAGGGTTAGTAAGTGATTCCTTGTTTCTCTTGTAGGGTCTTTTGTGTGGCTTTGCCTTCTCTGCTAACACTTTCTCCATCTTCTTGACTTTCTTATAGAGTATGGTAGTCATATGTGACATGCTTTCCATGTGGGTTGTCATAGCTTGCATGTGTTTGTTCAACATTTGCATTTGCCCATTGACAACTTTATATTAGTTATAGCTAGTTCATGGTATCTAGTTATAGTTTGAGCATGCCATAATCATACTCATAGGTGAACCACTCTCTAAGATAGTTGTCTCAGTAACAACCCTTAGAGAGACCCTCCAGACCTAACGTGGTAGTTTCCCATCATAGGGCTTTCTATCTATAGATTGAGCTTCATTTCATCAGTAACATCCTTGATGATTCTGTTTGTTTCTTCTTACCTTGCACCCTAAATTTTGTCATTATTGAAATGATGGGGTAGGATTGGCTTGGTTGTATACCTTTGACAAGAAATATGACAGAGCAAGTTGCCACTGGGAGTTCACTTTCTTCATCTCTATATTAGGGTCTTCTAGTAGAGCTCTGAGTTTGTAAGGGAAAAATTCCTCAAGATTTACTTCGTTTCTTTCTTCTTGGGCATATTCTTTTAGAGCATCGATATATTCTTAGATGATTGATTTCTTGATATCCTATTCAGCTGACTAAACCAACTTCTTCTTCTTGTTTCTATTCTTTTTCTTGATGCTTTGAGTAGGTAAGGCAATTTGCTCCAATGAGGCTTTCTTCATCACCAGCTCGAGCTCTTTAGGATTTTCAGTCATCTTCTTTATCAACTTCTTTAGCCTTTTTAAAATGTAGATGTTCTATAAGTGCCCTTATTTCGGGGTACATTGTGCTTCTTCCCTAAAGAGAAACTCAGCAAGTGGTTTATCATGCTCGAACACAGTAATATAATTGATGTGTTTGGTGGGTATTTCAAATAGGATTGCCTTTGAGAGAGTTAGCTCGCCCTCTCTGTATTGCTTTTTGACCCAATCCTTAAACACAAGCAATCTTCAATGGTATGCCCCAAAACTTCATGATAAGGACAATAGTTTGGGTGATCTATTTTGTTGGCCTTGCTTGGCCTCTTGGATTCTAGTAGTTGGAGGCTTAATTTGAGACTATCTTGAAAAATTTTACCCGCACTCTCTCTTTTGAAGGAATATTTTTTTTGAGCCTTTGCTGAAAATCAATGGATCATTCTACTTCCCCGTCTCCTCTAAAAGCTAGTAGTTTCTGAGTATTGCCTTTATTTATAGTGGGATTTGTAAGCTTTTTCTACTTAGTTGCTGTGAATGCAGTTCTCACATTCTTGGAAGGCTTTTCACAGTTTACCTTATCTTTTCCTAGTTTGAAATTTTGTGAACTGGATAGGCTTGGTGGGCCAATCCTTTCTAGTTTCTTGACTTGGGTCTTGGAAGGTGTGGATAGAAGAGATGCTCAGATAAGGTGTCATTCACTCCTTTGTTATGTTGCCGAAGACTAGGTTTACTATCTCAAATTGGCTTGTGGATTATTTATACTTAATGCTAAGATATTTCTACCATGTGATATAGTCTAGAATCGACTCATTGTTGCATTTTAGTGTTAAGACAAGGTTTGCAATAGTTACTTTATTGCTAACTCCTCCAAACCTAATTCAAAAAGTTTTTTTTATTTGTACCCAAGTTTGTGTAGATTTTAGTTGCGAACTGGCATACCATTCACATACTACTCTTGTCAAGCTTGCTAAAAATTGGCTGAGTAACAATGAAAGACTATTACTTGAGTCCCCACATAGAGTCACAAAGTGAGTTATGTATTGTTCAGAGTTGCCCATGCCATTAAACTAGTTGAAGCTAGGCAACTATATAGCCTCTCGATTTATCAACATCATTTATTCTACCCATCTCACTTCCTCATTTCAATTGTACAACCATCATTTGTTGCACCTACTGTTATATGTATATTGACAGGTCCCTGTTATTAAGGATTCTTGAGATCGGGCATTGGGTATCCCTTGCTGGAGGACGAGGTGCTTGTGAAGGGCCTATATATTCATGGATCTCATCTACAGGAGATGCACCTTTTGCCACTTTTGCTACTTCAGATGGTTGTTGAGATCATTCAAAATTTTCAAGCTTTTGGCTCATTTGTAGCATTATTTCCATCAACTCTATGACCTTCTTTTGAGCTTCATCCCTCTCTTTTCCTTATTGTCTCAGTTGTTATTGCAGCATTTCTATAGTCACTTCTTGAGTGGAGCTTTTAGTTCTAACCAAGGCTTTTGTTAGGACATGATGGTCCATGCATTGAGAGTCAGGCCTAGATTTCGAGTCAAGGCTAACTCCTCCCGTTGGGTTGCCTCATTCAAGAGCCTACTCATGGAGAGGGTTGGCACACTTTCTCTTTGATGTGGTAGCAATGATTGGTCCACAAAGGCCCTTTCTTCCTAGATTTCTTCATCAGTAAGCCTTATTCATGTAGCCTTCTTTTGTCATTTGGCCAGTAGAGGTACAAGCTCTTGGTTCCTCCCAAAGTCATGATGAAAAATGACTCTGACAGTATGAGTGATCTCCTTTGGTAAGACCCCATGTTGGGTTGTTGACTTATGATGACTCTTGTTATTTTATTTGGTGATTTACTCCTTTGCCACAACCTTAAGGCAAGACCATGCCCCCTATGATTTGTTTTTATCCTTCTCTAAATTGCTTAATGGAGTGAAAAAATTGGAGGTAGAAATTGTAATGATAGACTTCATTAGAGGGGTAGCCTTCCTAAATTGGCTGAAAATTCTAGTAGCTCTTCCCTTTCTTGTGATAGTCAGGATGAGTTCTTCTACATTTATGCATGTATTTGAACTTGCTTTTAGTTGTCTCCTATCATGAGTTGGGTTAAGGCGATCAAAGACTAAGCTTCATTTTCATCCGAGCCTCTGGAAGACTAATATTCTTACTGGTTGAGGCATAGGTTCTGGCTCTTTGTCCGAATGGCCCTTCTCATTAGGAATGATGACATTAGGCCTCTTTCTCCCTGATCAAAGGTGAGAAGCATATTTGTCTTACATAACAATAGTTTTAGTTGGCATAGTAGTAAGTGCCTTCTTGAACTAGATGACTTTAGAGATGGTTTCAAACATAATTTGAACCTCAGTTGTGACCATTGGCTAGGGTAGATGCATAGCTGATCCTGCCACTAGGATGATGGTGTATCTTGGGGTAGAGATGTTCTTCATTGATTCTTTCTTTTGCAAAGGAGAATACAATTGATCAGTTTCTAATTATAGTTTTATCTTATCTCTATCATATTAGCTAAGTTTCTATGTTTAGAGGAGAAGTCAGGTCCTACTGGGCATGTCAAAATTTGTGGCGATCAGTGCCATAAAATATTTAGTTCACACAACACACAAGTCTACCACAAAACAAAGAAAAGCGTCCCATTAGGATATAATTGAACTAAGTCAATCAATCTTTCGCTGGGTGTGCTAGAATTTGTGGGATTAATTTTGATGGTCTGGGAGTAGTAGAGACCCTGAGGAGCGATCTTGATGCACAAATTAGAATATATTTTTATTTGAGTGTGCTATTAGATATTGTGAGAATATTGACTTCTAAAAGAGTAAGCTCCTATTAATAATTATCTTGACAATTGTCAAAAATTTTGTAATAAGAAACCTACCTAATAAAATAAAGACAAAAAAAGAAAGCATCATATTAATTGATTTGTGAAATGGTATATAGCCTAAGTGAGGGCATGTCCTTATTTGAGTCAATTTTGATTGAAAATTAAATCTAATCAAAATTTGGTCAAAATATAGAATTGCTATTGGATTGCGACCCAAATGTGGGATTCAATTGGACTAAAATCATGATCAAATTTCATCGAAAATTGGGTTTGATTTGAGCTTGAATTGTTAAAAAAATTGGGCTTAAACTAAAGAAAGCTAATTGGGCTACATATTTGGACCAAAATCAAGTGAAAAATTCATTAGATATTTAGACCAGAATGAAAATTATAAGATCTTTACAAATAAGTCCCCGAACTAAATATAATTTATAAATGAGTTATTGAACAGACTTTTCTTACAAATAAGTCTCTAAGATGAAAATTTTGTGAAAAAATCATTGAAAATTTTGAAATTTCAAATTGATCCTCGCAAAATGTAGAGTTTGTGAATAAACCCTTCAAAATTTTATATTTGCAAATAAATCTCTACAATTTTTGACTTTCATAAATAAACCCGTGATTTTTTAAAATTTGGAAATAAGCCATTGAAAAGTTTTATTTACAAATAATTCAAAATGTTATTCAAAAAAGGACCCTGAGAGTTTTAAAATTTTACAAATGGATCTTTTTTGTAAAAAAAACCCTTGGAACTTATGAAATTATTTTTTGGTTCAACTTTTTCAAAAAAATTATAAATAACTATTTGAAAATTCAACAACCAAAAATAGTATTTTCCTGATAAAATTTTTAAAATAGTACATATTTTAAAATTTTTATCAGGAAAATAAATCTCAATCAAAGAGATTAAATATTAATCAAGAAATTTAAAAATACAATCCAATTACAAATTACAATGTCAAACATGCTTATTAGAGAGAAGGAGGTCTAATCTACAAATCACCATTCAATTAGATTTAGCAATCAAACCAATCAAAAAATTTGGTTTCAAATCTTCTCAAGGCCTATAAAGGTTGATGAAGACCTGCAAAGAAGGAGGAGAACAAGAATAGAGATTAGGAGAATAAGAGAGAGCGAGAGGCCATCCTAGAGGGGAGGAGGAGAAGTCAAAAATAAATAAAAAAAGGTAATTTCTTACCCCTTTTTTCTTTTTCTTCTTCTTGACTTCCTCTATTTTGTTTTCTTTCTCCTAAGCCTTGTTGCCAAGCTCCCCGCGTTGAAGCTGCATGCTCAACTGGTCGGAGGTTTCTTGGCTCAACCTCCTACGATTGTAAAGTGATCAACTAGCAATCCTCCCATCCTACCTTCCTCTTGCGCCACTTCCAAGTTGCCACATGAAACCACTTGCTAATCCTCTTTGCACTAGTGCAAGCTTGAGCTGCCCATACTACCACACCATCATCCTTGGGCTCGCACTTAACTAGCTTTGAGCTCACACTCAGCCAGCCTTTGAGCTTGCACCTCAGCTAGCTTTTAGGCTCACACTTAGGTAGCCTTTAGACTTATACTTAGCTAGCCTTTGGGCTTATACTCAGCCAGCCTTTGGGCTTATACTTAGTCATCCTTTGAGCTTGCATCGAAGCCAGCCTTCGAGTTCACACTTACTCAGCCTTCAGGCTTGCATCCAAGCCAGTCTTTAGGCTCGCACTTAGCTAGCCTTTAGGCTCACATCCAAGCCAGTTTTTGAGCTTGCACTTAGCTAGTCTTTGGGCTTGCACTTAGCTAGCCTTCGGGTTCGCATCCATGCTAGTCTTCAAGCTTGCACATCAGTCAACCTTCAGGTTTGCACTTTGCTAGCCTTCAAACTCGCCTCTAAGCTAGCTTTCGAGCTCATGAGCTAAGCTAGCCTTTGGGCTTGCATCCATGCTAGCCTTTGGGCTCACATCCATGCTAGCCTTTGGGCTCACACTTAGATAGCCTTCAGGGTCACAGATAGCTAGCCTTCGAGCTGGCATCCAGTTAGCCTTCTGGCTCACACCCAACTAACCTTCGAGTTCGCACTCAGTCAACCTTCGGGCTTGCACAAAATCAACCTTCAAGCTCACACTTAGCCAACATTTAGGCTTGCATCCAAGCTAGGATTCAGGCTCACATTCAACCTACCTTCTATCTCACACTTTAGCCAACCTTTGGGCTCACACTTAACCAGCCTTTAGGTTTGCATCTAGGCCAATCATTGAGCTCACCATTGGTTGCTTGAGGCTTGCCATGAATCAAAGCCAACTAGGACTGTATTCGGCCAGATTTGGCCAGATCATACCATGAAATGAGGAGCTTTGACTCATTGCCAAGGGAGAGAGGTTGGATTTGGCTAAAGAGAAGACTAGGCCACTTGGGCCCAATTGTACTTTGCAAAGAGAAAAAGGGCAGTGTAGAGCTTGAAGATAAGGAGGGAAATAAAAAAATAAAAAAAACTTATTGGCCCAAAAAAAATATGGCCAAAATAGAGGATTGAAGTTTTGGATTTGAGGGAGAAGAAGAAATAGAAAAAAATGTTATTATGTAAAAGAGAAGGAAAAAAAAGGGACCACTTGTGACCACTCGAAGATGGCGGATCCCCATCACCACAAGCTCACCTTTAGGCTCACACTAAGCCAACCTTCAGACTCACACGCTGCCAACCTTCAGGCTTGTACTTAGCTAGCCTTTGGGCTGACACTTAGCCAGCGTTTGAGCTCACATTCAAGTCAGCCTTCGAGCTCACACTTAGCTAGCCTTTGGGCTTGTATCCAAGCCAGCCTTCAGGCTTGCACTTAATTAGCGTTCGGGTTCATACTCAGCTAGCTTTTGAACTCGCACTTAGCCAGCCTTCAGGCTTGTACTAAGCCAGTCTTTGGGCTCACACCAGCCTTCAGACTCGCACTTGGCCAATCTTGGGACTCGCATCCATTTAGCCCTTGGGCTTGGACCTCTAAGACAAATTTCAAGCTCATGTCTTAGACAACCCCTAGGTTCTGACATTTAAAGTCAGACCATGGGTCTACCTAAAATTATCATAAATAGCAAAGGATCATCAAATCAAATTGACTAATGTGAAGTAACTCAATCACAAATGGACAAAGGATAAGTTGGCTTAAATATATTTAACTTAGTAAAACCTAAATTGAAATAGACTTCAAAAAAAATCTAAATTGAGTCAACCTAAATTTAGACTCAACTCTAATGAGACTCAAGAAGGGTTAATTCAAAATCAAATCAAATCCAATTTGGTTTGAACTAAGCTCAAATCAAACTCCAATTGGGTCAAGTCAAGTCCAAACTAAAAGAACTAAGCTCAAAGTCAAACCAGAACTAAGTCAGGCTGAGCCTAAACTAAAACTAAGTTGAACTAAATTGACTTAAATTTGAATTGCAGTCCATCAAGATGCAAATATAGACTTGATAAAGGTCCAACAAGGTCAGACTCAATTCAAGCAAACTAAAATCAAACTCAAACCCGAACCATATTAGTCTCGATGGAACTAAATAGGGTCAACCTTCGACAATACTCCAAGGTTATGAACAAAAAGTGATGTTACCACTCTGACTTGAAGCAGAATTAATTCAAATAAAATTAAATAAGATCAAACTGTGTCTCACTGGGTGTGCTATAAAAGTCTTTAGTAATACTTCAAGTTATATCCAACTTTATAAGTTGCTGGTAATACTATCAAATCAAAGAAGTTAATTGCCAACATGCTCAAAGTTGTTGGCCACACTTCAAAGCTATATCCAACCCTCTAAGTTATTGGTGACACTGCCAACCCAAAGAAGCTAATAGCCAATATACTCCAAGTTGTTGGCTGCACTTTAAATTTAGTCAACCCCAGAAGTGGTTGGTGACATGCTCTTCAAGCTAGTTAACCCCAAAAGTAGTTGATGATGTACCCTTCAAGCTAGTCAATCTCAGAAGTAGTTGATGATGTGCTTTTCGAGCTAGTCAACCCTAGAAGCATTTGACGATGTGCCATTTTAAGATAGTCAGCTCTAGAAATAATTAATGATGCACCCTTTCAAACTAGTCAACCTTAAAAGTAGTTTGACGATGTACTCTTTCAAACTAGTCAAACCCAAAAGTAGTTGAGAATGCCCTCCTCCAGCTAGCCAACCCTAGAAGCAGTTGGCAATATACTCTTCAAGCTAGTCAACCCCATATGTAGTTGGCAACATATTCCTCAAGTTAGCCAACCCTAGAAGTAGTTGGCAATATGTTCTTTCAAGCTAGTCAACTCTAAAAGTAATTGAAGATGCAATTCTCAAATCTATACCCAACCCTATATGTTGTTGGTAATGTTACTAAAAATAAATAAGTTATTATCTATGTCTTATCGGCTCTAGAAACACTTTACAAAATTAAAGAAGTTATCGTCTACACCTTATCGCTATGGAAGCACTTCAAAAAACTAAAGAAATTATTGCCTATGTCTTATTGGATATGAAAATACTTTAAAGTCAACAGATTTATCACCAATGCCTTATTGGCTAATGAAAATACTTTAACCCAAATGAAGTTTTTGCCTATGACTTATTGGCTAACGAAAACACTCCAACCTAAATGAAGTTATCACTAATTCCTTATTGGTTAATAGAAATACTTCAAATTATGAAGTTATTGCCAATGCCTATTGGTTAACAGAAATACTTCAAATCACGAAGTTATCACAGATACTCAAAGCTATTAAAAAATACTTCAAATCTCTTCCATTTCCTTTCGCATCCCATTGGATGATGCCATCAATGCCTGCTAAAGATGAAGTCGATTTGAGTCAGACGTCATGTGATTTAGAGTAGGAAGAGCGAGATAGCAACACAAATCAAAGCTTCTTATCCACTCTTTCTCTTTTTCTTTCTTTATTTCTTTTATGTTTCCTATAATTTTACGTCAAAATTTATTATAAAGTAAGAGTATACCTTTATTAAGCCATGCACTATCTTTCTTGAATCAATTAATCAAATAATGCTTTCTTCTTTTCTTTTTTTTATGTTTCTATTTTATTAGCTAGGTTTCTCATTTTAAGAGATTCCTGATAATCATCAAGGTAATTAACAATAAGAGTTTGCACCTGTTGGAAGTCAATATTCTCATAATACCTGATAACACATTTGAAATTAAAATAAATTTTGATTTGTGATTTAAGGTCACTATCGAGGTCTTTGCAATCCTGTGTGATCAATCTCGATCCCATAGCTTACATTTGTTAGATAAATATTATATTAATAAGAAAATTATAAGAAAGATTATAAGGTTTTTTGTCAAGCTTATGGGAATCAAAAGTAATAATCATTTAAGAAGCAAAGGCTCTCAAGACACTCCTATTTGAAGAACTCATAGATTTATTGTTAACCTATAAGATGAGTCTAAAGGAATGGGGAAAGAATGATGATAAAAATGAAAATAAGGTGAAAAAGAAGAAGGACTCAAGGAAGAAGAAAGTAAAAGGCAAAGAGTCATTATCTTAAGCTCAAGAGAAGAAGAAGAAAAAGAAGAGCTAAAGAGAAAAGTTCACATGGGATAGCACAGATGATGACTCCAAGAATCATGACCTCAACCTTTGTCTCATGGCAAAGAATTATGATAGTAATGAGGATGAGATTTATGATTTAACCTTTGAGGAATTGCAAGAATATTTTAAAAATTTATATTCAATGCATTAAAAATTATTTCTTAAGCATACTACATTGAAAGAGAAAATGATTTTACTTGAGAATGATTTTGATTCTTTAGGCACCATTTGGTTCAGGATTAAGATCAAGACTAGTGAATCACTTTTGTAAACTAATATTTTTTTATCAAAATTAACGCTTCAATAATTTAAATTTTGAAAAATAATTTAATTTAATAATAGGGTAAAATATGTAATATTAATTTTACAAGAAAAAACTAACTCTGAAAAAGGTTGATTCTGATCCTGATCCCAAATCAAATGGAGCATTGAAGTCCTCTACAAGCTCTTGTAATTACAAAAAGAATGTTGAGATACTTCAAAAGGAAAATATTGTTTTGAAATATTCGAAAACTTCTTGTGATCTAAAAAGAATTTTTACATTCTTTAAAAATAGAATTGTGATTTGAAAAGACCTTGAAAAATTTTCTTTATGGAAATGATGCTTTGAATAAGATTTTGAAAAATAAAAAAAAATATTTTGAATAAATCTAGACTTGTTTTTATTTTATCTTCAAAATTTAAGGGAACAAAATCTACTTGTGTAAAGTTTTCAAATGCAAAATTTTCAAAAATAAGATGTCATTATTGTAGCCTTCATGGACATGTCTTTACTTATTTTTTAATCAAGAAAGTACTATTTTTAAATAAATTTAGGTACCAAATAACATGATTTTCAAACATGTGTTTGGATTCTAAAATCTCCACTAAGTTATTCTTGTAAGGTAGGAATTATATTTTTAAGAGATTTTGTCTTTTAGTCATCCTCAAGCTTATTTAGCTTAAATAGGGTTTTTACTTTCATTTGAATTTTTTTATACTCAATTTTTACTGCAATCTTTTATTTAAGATATTATGCTATACTATAAATTCTCTTTGTATAAATAGATATATTTGTTTGATGGATTGTGAAGAGAAAACTCACTTGAATGATATCTCAATAAGCTTCAAAGGATACTTAATCATATAAGATAATCTAATCTCTTCTAATTCTTATAACTTTCCTTCAAGGAAATAATCTTCATATAATATGTCTTAGTAAATATGCATTGATGTTTTTATGATGTTATGATATTTTATGGGTACATTATACTTGACTTGAATGTGAATATAACTACTATCTTGTTATATTTTACAAATTTAAAACTAGTGCATTCATATTCTCTATAGACTTATTCTTGTGAATGTTGTGATCTTTTTTTGTGTGTTCAGGTCCATGTATTCAAATTGCTTGTACCTTTTTTGTTGATGCTAAAAGGAGGAGAAAAATACCACATTGTTAGATTGTTTTAAATGGAGGGAGAAATACTAGACTATGGAGGAGACTTGTTAGATGAGGGGGGGAGGGGTGTGTTGTTGCTCAAATTGTTTTTTTTTTTTGTTAAACTCATATTGATAGTGCTATTTTTCATTGAATACTTTAGTTGGTACATATGCTAAATTGTATAAATCTTATTTGTCAACTATAGTATTCATCTATTCATGTGAGGAATTTGTTATCATCAAAAAGGGGGAGATTGTTGCCTTTTATAGTTTTGATAATGACCAAATCATGTATTTGATGGTTTCTTGAGTTATGATACATGAATCTTAGCCAATATTATAATGAAGTTCAAGACCATTTAGAAGCCTAAAATAAAAGATAGATATGAAGAAAATCATCAAGATTGAGGTGTGATAGTTGTTCAATAAATATGACTTACAGATATGTAGATGGCTTGAAGATGACTAAAGAAAACTAATTGACTTTCTAGTTTTAGACTTTATTTTTACTTAAAATTGAGTCAAAGATTTAAATTGTTAATTCTATGATTTAGAGATTTTGATTAATACTCTAGCCTAACTTGGAATGCCTTTATCGACTTATTTTTTTTATCCAATATAAGTTTTGAGTTGGTGTTAAATAGGTTGAAGCCACAAGTAACCAAGTGTAAGTTTTTTTGTAAGCTTAAGACACCCGAATCTCATTGTTCAGACACTTGAACATTTAAAAAAATCACTAGGGTTTACTAATAGTTTCAATTGTATGAATCTGATGGTTTGGATTATCAAAATTCCCAAGTTGTGATTTTAGACTTTGTATTCTTTAGAAATTCGGTTGCCCATTCCTCCCTTTGATTGCCCAAAGTGTAAGGTTCTAACATCTGAACTATTGGATTGGGTGCCCAAACTTGTGACATACCTAGTTAAATTTGACCGTTGGAGCGATTTGGACAATGAAACTTATACTCTGGACATCCGAACATGGCAAAAAATAGCCAGTAAAGGCTAGTTTCCTCCTCAATGGTTATTTAAGGACTTGAAGTTTATTTCAGTTATGACTTTTACATCCTTACTTATCTTTGAGAGTTTATTTCAGTTATGACTTTTACATCCTTACTTATCTTTGAGAGACAGAATAAACTTTCCCAAGCCCTCTAGCCTTATAACAGCTCTAAGTCTAGTTCTCAACTTTCAAATCTTCGAAGTCCTTGTACTCATCTTTAGAGGGTTTTGTAGTGAGGCATATTTGTAAACTTTCATCTAGATTTTGGCTTGCAAATACTCCTAGATTGTAATGAGTGTGTGAGGGATAAAGCTCTGGTATTGGAGTTCACTATTTCTTGGTTGGGACAAGAATTGTATGTGTTTGGCTTCACATAAAAGAAGCGATACTTGTAGGTTGTATGTTGGTGTAAAGGCTTGACTTGCATCAATAAGCAACATCACTAGTAAAGTGATTCAAGTCCTTAAGAGTGAGACAAGGGCTGTGGAGTAGGTATGGTTGGTTGCCAAACTATGTAAACTACGATGCACTTATCTCCTTTCTCATTTTATATTTTAGCACTTACGATTTTTGTTTCTTGTGGACTTCAGTGATTTTGGATTGTGAATTGAAACAATTTTCAGTTTAAAAATTGTATATATTGTTTAAAAAATCTAATTCAACTTCTCTCTTAGGTTGCCTATTTGGTCTTTCATTTTCTCTTTGTACATACCATTGCATACTTTTATTTTCTCCTTCTCCTCATCAATAGAGGAACACTTCTTTGAACTCATCTTGAGTGTAATACAACTGGAGAATCAATTGGCTTTGCTTTGTTCATATGAAATTTCTCAAGAATCTTTTCTATAGAGTTCTCCTATGATAACCATAACTTCTTGGCTCTTCTATCATGAGAAATTTGCATGCCCAATATTTGCTTTACTGGTCCTAAGTCTTTTATATCAAAGGATTTACTGTGTTCCTTCTTCTGGTTGTCAATCATAGACATATCTCTTAGAATAAGAATCATGTCATCAGTATGAAGTAAGAGAATAAAATCTTCACCAAAGCATCTGATGTACACATAATTATCTAAAACTACTCTTATGTACTCATTTTCAACCATAAATGATTCACTTTCTATACCACCAGCAAGGAGCTTGTTTAAGACTATATAAGCTCTTCCTTAATCTACAAATCGGGTTCTCTTGGCCTTTGACTTCAAATCCTTTTGGTTCTTCCATGTAAATTTATTCCTCCAAGTTACTATGAAAGAATGCAATCTTTACATCTAACTACTTAATATCCAAGTCCAAACTTGTAGCTAACCCTAGAGCAACCTATACAGATGTCATCTTTGCAATTGGCGAATAAATTTCTTCAAAGTGTACACCTTTTTCTCTAACCAAAACATTTAAAAACGAATCTTGTCTTATACCTTGGTTGTGACATATGCTCATCAATCTTCAACTTTAAGACCCATTTTGTTTTTAGTGCCTTCTTGTCCTTTGATAACTCTACTAAATCATAAGTGTGGTTCTTCTATAATGCATCCATCTCTTCCTACATAACTAAAAACCATTCTTTTCTCTTCTCACTTTCTTGGACATCATGGTAACTCTCTGGTTTACTTGCATTTGTGAGCATCACATGCTCATCTCTAGAGTATCTTATGGAAATTTCTCTTCTCTAGAAGATTTCCTCAATGGGGGCTAACTAGTGGAGATATTGGTTGTTTTGCTTCTCAACAACATCTACCTAATCTTCATGCACTATTCTCCCATGATTCTGTGGCACTATGGGGCTAATTGGACTCATATCAACTTGTCCACATGTAGAAGGCTTAGGTAGCACTTCCTTTTTCAAGTCTTTAATTATTTAATCCTCAAAGAAGACAACATCTATGCTTCTAAAGACCTTCCACCATTCTGGATTCCAGAGTTAGCAACCAATTCGCCTTGTGTTGAGTAACCCAAGAAATACACTTCATTGTCTTGTCATCAAGCTTGGACATCTCTTTCTTGGGAACATCAACCAAATACCTTCAGATTCTTGTTGGAGACATCCTTTTTGACCACACTCACTTTGCGATCTCACCACCCAAAGGAGTAGCTAGAGATAAGTTGATGACATTGTGGGATTGATTTTGGTGGCTTGAAAGTAGTGGAGAGCTCAGAAGTGACCTCGATGCACAAATCAAAATTTATTTTAATTTTAATGCTCTATCAGGTATTCTATTAATTACCTTTATAATTGTTAGGAATCTTTTAAAGCAAAAAACCTAGCTAATAAAATAGAGACACAAAAGAAAAGAAGCATCATTTAATTAATTTGAGAGAGATGGTACATGACTTAAGGAAGGACATACCTTCACTTTACAATAAATTTCAATATGAAATTATGGTAAACATGAGAATAATGAAAGAAAAGAAAAGATAAGGAGTAAGAAAGGGGGCTTTGACATGCACGGCTGCCCCGCCTTTGCTTGCTAGACCATGTGATGTCTGATTTAGATGAGTCTTGACTTAGTCTTTGATGGATGTTGATAACGTGCTGATGGGTGAGGCTGATTGCCTTGGCTTGTATTAGTTAACCTAGATAGGATTTGAAATATTACTCATGACTTTCTACTTGTTGCACTGGAGTTTATTTGCTCCTGTAGTTTTTAGCCGGGAATGCTACTATGCTAGGTGTCAGGTGAGGGTTTAAAGGTGCCATCTTTTACTTTGATTTTTTTAGAAAGGAGTATTTGCCAGGGAAAGTTCTCCTTCCCCAAAAAGCTTCAGTCCTAATGTTAAACAAGTAAAAATAAATGCCTTTCTTACAAAAAATCTAAATATATGGGTTCCAAGGTTCAATGAATATTGAAGTGGATACGCTTGTTAAAGTTCTAGTAGCCTGGCGCCTTCAGCCCTTTACCTCTTCTCACTTCTTATGCCCCTATTACCCAGTTGGAGATCAAGATACTCAAATCAGAATTGAAATCCATCACTGGTAGGAAAAGGAATATGAGTTAAGGGAAACCTTAGAGTCCATCCAACTTGCAATCCAAGAACCAAGCCCACCGAAAGAATATTCGAGGAGAAGGTAACAGAATTGAAGAGATCAAAAGAAGAAGTGGTAGGGACAGAAGCAAAAATGTCTATCATGCCAAGGTTGTGAAAAGAAGAAATGCAAATGGGAATCGACTGGCACTTATTTTGATGTTTGATCCAAGAGAATTATTAGATACCTTAGCATTATTCTAATCATTTCTAATTTGATAATTGGGGTCCTTTTAGGTATGTTGTCAATTAGATTTGGAGCATCACCAATAGCCTTTAAGTGTGTGTTGGCTTTGCTTAAAAGGGTGTATCGTTAATGACTTTTGGAGTTGACTAGCTTGAGAGGTGCATCATCAATAACTTCTGAAGTTGACTAGATTAAAAGGTGTATCATCAAAAACTTTTGGGGTTGATTAGCTTAAGGGGTGTATCATCAACTTTTTCTATGGTTAACTAGGTTAATGGGTGTGTCATCAATTACTTCTAGGATTGTCTAGCTTGAGAGATGCATCATTAACTACTTTTGAGGTTGACTAGATGGAAGGGTGCATCATCAATTATTTTTGCGGTTGGGATTGACTGGCTCGAAGGGTGCATCATCAACAACTTCTAGGGTTGACTAGCTCGAAGAGTGCATCATCAATTGCTTTTGGGGTTGGCTAGCAAGAAGGGTGCGTCATCAACTGCTTCTAGGGTTGACTAAATCAAAGGGTGCATCATCAACTATTTTTGGGATTGACTAGCTTGAGAGGTACATCATCAACTACTTCTGGGGTTGACTAGCTCAAATGGTGTATCATCAACTACTTCTGCGGTTGACTACCTTGAGGGGTGTATCATCAACTACTTTTGAGATTGACTAACTTGGAGGGCATATCATTAACTACTTTTGGGTTGACTAGCTTGAGAGGTGCATTATCAACTGCTTCTAAAGTTGACTGCCTCAAAGGATGCATCATCAATTACTTTTCGGGTTGACCATCTCAAAGAGTGTGTCATCAATTGCTTCTGAGGTTGACTAGCTTGAGGGGTGTGTCATCAATTGCTTCTAGGGTTGACTAGCTTAACAAGTGCATCATCAGCTACTTTATGAGGGGTGCATCATTAACTGCTTCTAGTTTTGACTAGCTCAAAGTGTGTGTTATCAACTACTTCTAGGGTTGACTAGTTCAAAGGGTGCGTCATCAGTTGCTTTTGGTGTTGACAAGCCTTAGGGGTGCATCATCAACTTCTTTTGGTTCGAAGGGTGGATTATCAACTACTTCTTGTTGGATTGATTTTGATGGTCTGGGAGTAGTAGAGACCCCAAGAGTGATCTCAATGCAAAAATCAAAGTTTATTTTAATTTTAGTACATGATTAGGTGTTGTGAGAACATTGACTTCTAACAGGTGGAAGCCCCTATTATTAATTATCTCAACAATTGTTAGAAACTTTCTAGAGCAAGAAACTTAGCTAATAAAATAGAGACATAAAAGAAAATAAGAAAGAATCATTTGATTGATTTTAGAGAGATGACACATGATTTAAATAAGGGTATACCCTCACTTTACAATGAGTTTCAACATGAAATTATGGGAAAAAAATGAGAATAATGAAATGAGCATGAAAGGGGCTTTGAAGTATGTTGCTACCCCGCTTTCATGTGCTACACCATGTGACATCCAGCTCATATGGGTCTTGACTCAATCCTCAACAGATATTGATAATGTGATGACGGGTGAGGCTAACTACCTTGGCCTATGTCAGTTAACTCTATTAGGATTTTAAGTATTACTAACTATTTTCTACTTGTTCTCAGTTGACTTCTTCTAATTTTTGATCCAAGAGATTAATTAGAAGCCTTAGCTTTATTCTAATCATTTCTAATTTGATAATCGAGGGCCTTTTCAGCATGTTGCTAATCATATTATAGCATCACCAATGGCCATTGAGCTTGTGTTAGCTTAGCTTAAAAGGGTGCATTATCAACGGCTTCTAGGGTTGACTAGTTTGAGAGGTGCATCATTAATGGCTTTTGGTGTTGACTAGCTCAAAAAGTACATCATCAATGACTTCTGGGGTTATCTTCCTTGAAGGGAGCATCATCTACTACTTCTGGGCTAGGTAGCTAGAGGAATACATCATCAACCCCCTTTGGGATTGACTATCTCAAAGGGTGCATTATTAACTAATTCTAGAGTTGACTAGCTTAAGGTACATATCATCAACAACTTCTGGGGTTGACTTAGCTCAAAGGGTGTGTCATGAACTACCTTTAGTATCGATTAGCTTGAAGGGTCCATCATTGACTACTTCTGGGGTCGACTAGCTCAGAGGGTGCATCATCGACTGCTTATAGGGTTGACTAGCTTAAAAGGTACGACATGAACTACTTCTAGGGTTGACTAGCTTAAAGGGTGCATCATCAACTACTTCTGGGGTTGACTAGCTAGAGGGGTGCATCATCAAATGCTTCTGTGGGTTGACTAGCTTGGAGGATGCTTCATCAATTGCTTCTGGGGTTAATTAGCTTTAGGGATGCATCATCAATTGCTTCTAAGGTTGACTAGCTTGAGGAGTGTGTCATCAACTATTTTTGAAGTTGACTAGCTTAATGGATGCATCATCAACTACTTCTAGGTTTGACTATGTTGAGGAGTGTGTCATCAACTACTTCTGGGGTTGATAAGCTTATGGGGTGGGTTATCAACTGCTTCTAGGATTGACTAGCTCGAAGGGTGCGTCATCAACTACTTCTAAGATTGACTAGTTTTTGGGGTGCATCATCAACTGCTTCTAGAGTTAATTATTTGACGGGAGCATCATCAACTGCTTTTAGGGTTAAGTATCTTGAGGAGTGTGTCATTAACTACTTTTATTATTGACTATCTTGAGGAGTGCATCATCAACTACTTTTGGAGTTAATTATCTTAAGGAGCATATCATCAACTACTTCTAAGATTGACAAGCTTGAAGAGTGCATCATCAACTACTTCTAGGATTGACTTGCTTGAGAGAGATGTTATCAACCACTTTTGAGGTTGACTGGTTTGAAGGATGTGTCGTCAACTACTTTTAAGATCGATTAGCTTGAAGGATACATCATCAATTGCTTCTTAGGTTGACTAGCTCGAAGGAGTGTGTCATTAACTACTTTTATTATTGACTATCTTGAGAAGTGCATCATCAGCTACTTTTGGAGTTAATTATCTTAAGGAGCATATCATCAACTACTTCTGAGATTGACAAGCTTGAAGAGTGCATCATCAACTACTTCTAGGGTTGACTTGCTTGAGAGATACGTTATCAACTACTTTTGGGGTTGACTAGTTTGAAGGATGTGTCATCAACTACTTTTAAGATCGATTAGCTTGAAGGATACATCATCAATTGCTTCTTAGGTTGACTAGCTCGAAGGGTGCATCATCAACTGCTCTATGGTTGACTAACTTGAGAGGTCATCATGAACTACTTCTGTGATTGACTAGTTTGAGGGGCATGTCATCAACTACTTCTGGGATTAACTAGCTTTAGTGGTGCATCATCAACTACTTTTGGGATTGACTACCTTTAGGGGCACATTATCAACTACTTCTAGGGTTGATTAGCTATAGGGGTGTGTCATCAACTGCTTCTAGGGTTGACTATCTCGATGGGTGCATCATCAACTATTTCTGGGGTTGCCTAGCTTGAGGGATGTGTCATCAACTGCTTTTAGGATTGGCAAACTTAAGGGGTGAGTCATCAACTATTTCTAGGGTTTACTTGATTAAGGGATGCATCATCAATTACTTTTGGAGTTGAATAGCATGAAGGGTGTGTCATCAACTACTTTTGAAGTTGACTAGCTCGAAAAGTGCGTCATTAATATCTTTTGAGGTTGACTAGCTTGAAGGGTGCATCATTAGCTTGCTTTTGGGATTGGCTAGCTTGAGAGGCACCTCATCAACTACTTTTAGGGTTGACTAGCTTGAGGAGTGTGTCATCAACTATTTCTAGAGTTCACTAGCTTATGAGGTGTGTCATGAATTGCTTCTATGGTTGACTAGCTTGAGAGGTGCATCATGATTAGCTTTTGGGATTGTCTAGCTTGATGGGTACACTATCGACTGCTTTTGGAGTTCACTAGTTCGAAGGGTGCACCATTAACTGATTATAGGGTTGACTAGCTCAAAGGTGTGTTATCAATTGCTTCGATGGCCTAGGAGTGGTGGAGTCTCTGGGTGTGACCTCGATGCACAAATCAAAGATTATTTTAATTTAAATGCACTATTAGGTATTATGAAAATATTAACTTCTAAAGGCACAAACCCCTATTGTTAATTATCCTGACAACTATCAAGAACCTCCTAAAAAAAGAAACCTAGTTAATAAAATAAAGACATAAAAGAAAAGAAGAAAGCATCATTTAATTAATTTGGCAGAGATGGTACATGATTTAAGTAAGGACATACCCTTACTTTACAACAAATTTCAATATGAAATTATGGTAAACATGAGAATAATGAAAGAAAAGAAAAGATAAGGAGTAAGAAAGGGGGCTTAGATGTGCATGGCTGCCCCTCCCGCATATGTTGGATTATATGATGTTCAACTTGGATGGGTCTTAACTTGATCTTAGATAGATGTTGATAATGTGCTGATGGGTGAGGCTAACTATCCTAGGTTAATCAATTAATCTAGTTAGGATTTGAAGTATTACTCACAACTTTGTGCTTATTGTCAGTTGACTTTTTTTTTTTATGTTTGATCCAAGAGAGTGATTAGCAACCTTAGCTTTATTCCAACTATTTCTAATTTGATAATTGAGGGCTATGTAGGCATGTTGTCCATCAAATTTGGAGCATCATCAATGACCTTTGAGCATGTGTTAGCTTAGCATAAAAGGGTGCATCATCAACGGCTTTTGGGTTTGACTAGTTTGCAAAGTGTATCATCAATGGCTTCTAGCATTGACTAACTTGAAGGGCATATCATCAACTTCTTTTGAAGTTGACTAACATAAGGTATGCATCATCAAATACCTTTGGAGTTGACTAGCTCAAAAGGTGTGTCATCAACTACTTTTGGGGTTCACTAGCTTGAGGGATGCATCATCAACTACTTTTGACTTAGCTCAAAGACTATGTCATGAATTGCTTCTGGAGTTGACTAGCTTAAATAGTTTGTCATCAACTACTTCTAGGGTTGACTAGATCAAAGGGTGTGTTATCAACTGCTTTTGGGTTTGACTAACCTAAGGGGTGTGTCATCAATTGTTTCTGGGGTTGACTAGCTTAAGGAGTATATTATCAACTACTTCTAGTGTTGACAAGCTTGAGGGGTGCGTCATCAACTACTTGTAGGGTTGAATACCTTAAGGGGTACGTCAGTAACTACTTCTAGGGTTGACTTGCTTGAGGGGTGGGTCATCAACTGTTTCTGAGGTTGACTAGCTTGAGAGGTACATCATCAATTACTTGTAGGGTTGACTAGTTTAAGAGATACATCGTTAACTGCTTATGAGGTTGATTATCTTGAAAGGTGCGTTATCAATTCTTCTGGGTTGACTTGCTCAAAGGGTGCATCATCAACTATTGTTGGGGTTGACTAATTTGAAGGGTTCATCATCCATTACTTTTGGAGTTGACTAGCTCGAAGGGTGTGTCATCAATTGCTTTTGGATTTGACTAGCTTGAAGGGTGCATCATCAAATGCTCCTAGGTTACTCGAAGGGTGCATTATCAATTACTTTTGTGGTTAACTAGCTTGAGTGATGCATCATCAACTACTTTTAGGATTGACTAGCTTGTGGGGTACGTCATCTACTATTTTTGGGGTTGACTACCTTGAGGGATGCATTTGACTACTTGAAGGGTGTGTCATCAACCACTTCTGAGGTTGACTAGCTCAAAGGATGCATCAACAACTACTTTTGGGGTTTACTAGCTCAACGGGTGTATCATCAATTTCTTCTAGGGTTAACTAGCTTGAGAGGTGCGTCATTAACTACTTCTAAGAGTGGCTAGCTCGAAGAGTGCATCATCTACTACTTCTGGGGTTAACTAGCTCAAAAGATGCATTATCAACTACTTTTAGGATTGACTAGCTCGATGGATATGTCATTAACTACTTTTGGGGTTGAATGGCTCAAAAGGGTGCATCATCAATTGCTTCTAGGATTACTAGCTTTGAAGTGTGGTCAGCAATTTTGAGCATGTTGATTATTAACTTCTTTATTTTAGTAGCGTCTCCAACTGCTTCTAGGGTTTGGTGTAGCTTTGAAGTATGGCTAGTAGATTTGAGCGTGTTGGTGATGAACTCCTTTGATTTTGTAGTGGCATTACTCACTACTTGTTGATTTGAGTGAAACCTTGGAATGCTAGCAGAGGCTATCATAGCACATCCTGTAGGACTTAGTTTGATTCAATCTAGTTCCATTTGGACTAGCTTTGTTTAGGTCAGGATGACAATATTACCCATTATTCTTAGGCTTGGAGTATTGCCAAAGGCTGATCACACTCAGTAGACTAAGTTTGACCCTATCCAATTCCATCCGAACTAATCTGAGTTGAGTTCAAGTAGGTTTAATATTCAGAACTCAATTTCAATCTGAGTTTAATTTAATCTAATTGGGTGTTTAAAACTTGTATTGCGATTCACAAACTCTTTTTTGGTTTTGATTTAAGTTTGATTTAATGTAATATTCAAAATTTAGCCTAGACTTAGGTCTTATTTGATTCAATTTGATATTCAAAACTTGATTTGGATCAAGTTTGATTCGATATAATTTGATGTTCAAAATTTGATTTGGGTCAAGTTTGATTTGATTTAGGCCCATGTGCAAAACTCTACTTTGATTCGAGTCTGATTTGAAATTCAATTTGAGTCACTTTGATTTAATCCATTTATGTTAATTGATTTGGTTTGAAAGCCTTCAGGCTTTCATCATGATATTATGGTGACCACAATCCTTAAGGAAGAGGAGAGGCAATAGCATCAATAAGTGCGAGAATACAAAGACCTCACACGGAGCAAAGAGAAGAGGAGATAATGAAAAAAAAAATGAAAAAAGAGATAAAATCCTATATCTTTTCAATCTCTTGTTGGCACCTTCTTTCTCTCCTCCTAGATGACAAAATCTTCTTCAAAACTTTTTATTTAATATGTGCAGAATTTGTCCAAGAGTTGTCTATGAATTATTTTTGTCATGTGCCCTAGCCCCCTTTTTATAGCGCTTTGAGAGAATCTCTAATTTTAGTTATTAAGATTTGATTAGGAGATTCAATGAGTATTCTTTTGCCTTAAACTCCCATATTTGAATCTCATATTGATATTCTCTAAGATTATACCTTCTTTGTCGAAAAATTGGATTGATTTTGATGGATTTTGAGAAGAATTTCATTTTTATTTTTGCAAATTTAGATGTCTGGTACTGTCAATTGCAATTGGATGTTTGATTGTAAATAGGGGTCTGCATAGTTGGACAATATCAGATGTCCAGTTGGAACCAGACATCCAATTGCTACTCGGTTCAGATTCTAGGCCTAATTTTGGTCTAAATATTCGACCCACTCATTTCACTTTAATTTGAGCCTAGATTTTTAATTGAACTCAATTTTCAGTCAAATTTGATTATAGTTTAGATTCAATTGAAACCCACATTTGGATTATAATATAGTGAAATTCAATCCTATGTTCTAACTAAATTTTAATTAATTTGATTTTTAGATAAAATTGACTCAAACAAATGCCCCTTTCACATCCAATTTATAAGCTTTTCAATGAGGAGAGTCGATGTGAACAAAAAAATTTTTAGGTGCTTGCACTTTCCATGGTTGTCCTGAGAGTGGATTTGAACTGCAACATGAATTTAGATTTAGTTTGCTATATAAAAATGGGCTTGGTTTACCATGTAAGAGTGAACGCGATCTGCCCCATGAAAGTAGACTTGAGTTACCACAATTAGTGAACTTGATTTGCCACAATGAGTGGGAATAATTTACCACAAGTAGTCGACTTAATTTGCTACAAGGAGTGGATTTGAGTTGCCACAAGAAATGGACTTGATTTACCACAAGAAATGGACTTAATTTGCTACAAGAAATGGACTTGATTTACCATAAGAAGTAGACTCAGATTCTCAAGTAAGCGCAGGCTTGATGGCTACGCAAAATGGACCTGAATTACCACATAAGAGTGGATTTTATTTGCCATTTAAATATAAGTTTGATTACCACATAAAATAGACTTGAATTATCATAAGAGTGGACTTCATTTGCCATTTGAATAAAGACTTGATTGCCATGTAAAATGGTCTTGAATTGCCACAAGAGTGGACTTTGTTTTGCCACAAGGAGTGGACTTGATTTACCATGAAGAAGTGGACATAATTTACCATAAGAAGTGACTTATTTGCCATGAGAAGTGGACTTGATTTGCCATAAGAAGTAGACTCAGATTACCATGTAAATGCAGACTTGATGGCCATGCAAAATGGACTTGAATTGCCACAGGAAATGAACTTAATTTACCATTTAAATATGGGTTTGATTACCATGTAAAATGGATTTGAATTAACACAAGAGTGGATTTGAGCTGCTACAATGAGTGAACTTGAGTTGCCATAATAAATGGACTTAAGTTTTGCTATAATAAGTGGACTTGATTTGTCACAAGAAGTGGACTTAACTTGCCGCAAGACGTGGACTTGGTTTGCCACAATGAGTGGATTTTTATGGGGATGTGGACTCGACCGTCACATCAATTGGGCAAGATTTTGTGTCCATATTTTTCTCAAGAAATATGGAGTACATGTTTGACTAGACATTCTCTCTTGAGGAAGTCGGACATTCTATCATAAACAAAACATAGCCGTTTTATGTTATTATTATCGCCAAAGGCTTAGGCATAATATCTCTTCAAAAATTAGGCATTAATTAGTGGCATGGGTCTTTCCCTTGAATCAAGGTTGATTTTTATTAGTTTATCAATTTTGGCTTACCCCCCATCTTTGTGTTTTGGTGGAACTTCTTTTGGTTTGAGGATCAGGTCTTTACCAAGTGGTTGGCAAAAGTTCCTCTTCTAATTTTAAGGGTGTTTTTACTGGATCATGCCCCCTTTATTTAGGCTCTCATGAAGCTTCATTGAGACTTTACCCTCCTGTGATGTTTGGAGTACTGTGACTACTTTGATGCATGTGTTAGAGGGTGTCAATATTGTTTCGCCATCTTGAGCATCAGACAGAGGTCCTATGGTGACTATGAGGCATGTATGGATACCTAGGGCGATGTAGCCTAGTTCTTTAGGACTCTTCATTGGCATACTAGAGCAAGATACTTTGTAGTTATTGGCTAAATCAGCAAGTAGATGCTTATATTGATGCTAGTTGAATTGTAGTAATTCAAGCCAATAGTTCGTCTTCTAGAATGTTAAATGGTGAATGATCTTTGAGAGAAGTAATCATATGAAGTGAATTTCTATCCTCCCTTTTTGATTGTGATGCTGGAAGAATCAAATGATATAGAGCATATATATTTATATTTGTTCTTTTGAAAGAAAAATCTTTTTTAGAAATTTCTTTTTGTAGACAAGTAATGTATTCTTTTATTTTTCGATTAAGGCCTCCTACTTAATTCAGTCTATTGAAATTTAAGGATGGTTTTGTCTCAAAATGTGGTAGGTCATCGATGGACCTTCCCTTACACATTTCTTAGTGTAATATTTTCTTCAAGAACCTTTTTTTTTTGTGATTTCTCTACTTTTACCATATTCCTATTAGTTAGTTGCTTTTCTTTTTTTACTTTGGCTTTGACCTTGGATGCCTCACAACCTCAATTTTTAAGATTTACACACCCATAGGTGCTCCTTGGGTGGTCTTTCTTGGTCGATAATACATTAAGATGAGGTGAGGTAAGTCCATTTAATTCCAATATGTAATCCAATTTTCTCCCCCTTTTTGTCATCCTTTTTTTTCTTTTTTTTTGACTTAGCAATCTCATTCCTCTTTGAGGACACAAGGTTTGTGAACTCACAGATGCTAATAGGTTCTTACTCTTTGAGTCTGCCTCTCTTGGTTTAGCTTTTCATATGAGATTTGTCCATTTAGGACTTTGTTTCTCATTGTTCATCTAGGGGGTAATCTTTTGCTTCTAAGAGGGGATTTTTGAGAGATTATCTTTTGATCTTAGCACCTTTGTCTTTACAGAAACTTCCCTAATAGGGTTCTAGCTACTTATAGATTGGTCGTTATATTTTCATGCTTGCATTTTTGAAGTTGACTTAGGGCGTTAGTAGGCAAGTGAGCTGCAGGGATTCTAACTCTACTATATTTCATCACCGACCATCTTTACCTTCAAGCATTATCTTTACATTTTTTAGCTACCTTATCTCTAAGATAGAAGGTGATTTATCTAAATATTAAGCAAATTTTTCATTTTATGTCTCTTAAAAAGTTTGTTTTTATCTTAAGAAGTACAAAATATATGCTTGAGTAGTCAGTTTTAACTAGACATTTCATCATAGCCTAAATAATTTTTTTTTGTTTTTGAAGTTCATGCAACTATTTGACTCTTTTATGCTGCAAATTAGTGCAAGTAATATTTTTTTGTACATTAATTACTTTGGTATTAGAAGATGACGTTACTCTTTTCTTAGTTGAGGAAGGTTGAGTGCCTGTTCTTTCATTGTTATCCTTTAGCCCTTATAGCATTGGAGATAGGGATTGTCAAATCTAGCTTCAGGTTTGAACTGGTGTTCCAAAGTCAACTGATGCCCTGCTAATCCTTCTTTTGGCAAATTGTAGGAGTTTAAAACTGATTTTTGCCTACTACTTAGTCTTTGAAAGACTGATACCCTAGTTTGTATTAATGGGTCCTCCATTTCATTACCTAGATTTCACACAATAAAATTTGTCCTTTGCCTCCTAGATGGAAGATCTCTGCCTCTTGAATGGGAGGCAAGGAATCGATCCATATTGAATAGGTGGAGCAGCAACTAGATTAATAGTAAGGTAGATTATATGTGGTCAAAAATTAAACTTTTGCCTATTATCAAGTCTTTGGAAGACCTATATCCTAGTTTGTGTCAATGGACTCTCTATCTTGTTGTTAATGTTTGTTACAATGAAATTTGGCTTTTACTGCTAGGCAAACTTGGCCTTTGTCCCCTGGGCAGATTTGGTGTTTGCCCCCTTGTTGGACTTGGTCTTTTGTCCCCTGAGTAGACTTGACCTTTGCCCATTAGGTGGGAGGTGGGGGATTTGATCCATACTCAACAAGTGGAGTACCAACTGGATCAATGGTAGCATTAGCAATGCTAGAAGCAATGATATTGTTGGTGAAAGCAAAGCACCATGCTTGAGTTCGATGGAGTTGAATATAGCTTGATAGATGATATGTACTCCAATTGCCCCTATGACAATCATTGTTTTATCATTGAGGTTTGACATAATGGTATTTAGCCTTAATCTCTTGAATAGGTTTGGCCCTTACCTCCTGGGTGGACTTGGTCTTTGTCACCTAGGTGGGAGGTCTTTGCCCCCTGAATAGGAGACGAGTAATTAGTCCATATTGGATGAGTGGAATAACAACTAGATCAATAATAGGGTAGGTTATAGGTGATCAAAAATTGACTTTTACCTATTTATTGAGTATTTGAAAGATTGATACCATAGTCTACACCAATGAAACCTCCTTTTCATCATCAAGGTTCGACACAATAAAATTTGGAGTTTGGCCCCCTAGATGGACTCATCCTTTGCCCCCTGAATGGGAGATATTTATTCACTGGATGGGAGATTCTTGCTTCTTGAATAGGGGATGAGGAGTTGATCCATACTTCTATGGACTTTGATTGCTCCCCTGATGATTATTGATTGATGAAGTATACTAGAGATCTTTCATCGAGGATGATGGTGTAGGCTGGGGGTGAGAGGGGCACTTGATGATGCCATTTTCTCCCTCTCTTATTGAGAAATCAATCATCAGTTTTCTTCTTTTGATAATGTGCCTATATTACCTTGGTTCTACACTTGGAGAAGAAGTCAAGTCCCATCGGCCATGTCAAAATTTGTGAGATCGATTTTGGCAATCTAGGAGTGGCGGAGACCTCAGGAGCAATCTCGATGCACTAATCAAAGTTTATTTTAATTTTAGCACACTATTAGGTGTTTTGGGAACATTGACTTTCAGCATATATAAGCCCTTATTGTTAATTACTCTGACAATTATTAGGAACCTTCTAAAGCAAGAAACCTAGAAAAGAAAATAGAGATACAAAAGAAAAGAAGAAAGCATCTTTTGATTGATTTGAGAGAGATGGTATATGGCTTCAGTAAGGGCATACTCTAATTTTACAATGAGTTTCAACATAGAATTATGGAAAATATGAGAATAATGAAAGAAAAGATAAGAAAAGGAGTAAAAAAGGGGGGTTTTGACGTGTGTTGCTATCCCACCTCCACGTGATGGACCATGTGACATCTAACTCTGATCAGGCTTGACTCAGTCTTTAGTGGATATTGATAACATGCTAATGGGTAAGGCTAACTGCCATGGCTTATATCAATTAACCCTATTAGGATTTTAAGTATTACTCATGACCTTCTACTTATTGTCAATTGACTTTTTTGATGTTTGATCTTAGAGAATGATTAGTGCCTTTAGCTTTATTCTAATCATTTCTAATCTGATAATCAAGGGCCTTTTAGGCATGTTGTCGATCAGATTTGGAGCATCACCAATGGCTATTGAGTGTGTGTTGGCCTAGCTTAAAAGGGTGCATCATCAATGATTTTGGGGTTAACTAGTTTGAGAGGTGGGTTATCAACAGCTTATGGGGTTTACTAGCTCAAAAAGTGCATCATCAATGGCCTCTATGGTTGATTTGCTTGAAGGGTGCATCATCAACTACTTTTGAAGTTGACTAGCTTGAGTACTGTGTCATCAACTACCTCTAGGATTGATTAGCTTGAATGATGCATCATTAATAGCTTCTAAGGTTGACTAGCTTGAGGGGCACATCATCAACTACTTATAGAGTTGATTTAGCTCAAAGGGTGCATCATTAATTGCATATGGGGATGACTAGCTCGAAGGGTGCATCATCAACTACTTCTTGGGATGACTAGCTTAAAGGGTGCATCATCAATTTCTTTTAGGGTTGACTAGCTCGAAGGGTGTGTCATCAAATAATTCTAAGGTTAATTAGCTTGAGGGGTGGACCATCAACTAGTTCTGAGATTGATTAGCTTGAGGGGTGCATCATCAATTACTTCTTGGGGTTGACAATCTTGAGGGATATGTCATCAATTGCTTTTGGGGTTGACTATCTTGAGAGGTGTGTCATAAACTACTTTTGGGTTGGATAGCTTGAGGAGTGTGCCATCAACTACTTCTAAGGTTAACTAACATGAAGGGTGCATCATCAACTATTTCTTAGATTGACTAGCTTAAGCGTGTACCATCAACTACTTCTCAGGTTGACTAGCTTAAGCAGTGCATCATCAACTACTTTTGGGCCTTACTAGCATGAGGAGTGTGTCATCAACTACTTCTAGAGTTGACTAGCTCAAAGGAATGTCATCAATGACTTTTGAAATTGACTAGCTTGAAGGGTGCATCATCAACTACTTCTTAGGCTGACAATCTCAAAATGTGTGTCATCAACTACTGCTGGTGTTGACTAGCTTAAGGGGATCATCATGAATTACTTCTATGTTGACTAGCTTGAAGTGACATATCATCAAACACGTCTAGAATTGACTAGCCCAAAGGGTGTATCATCAACTTTTTTTGGGATTGACTAGCTAGAAGAGTGCATTATCAATTTCTTCTGGGGTTGACTAGATCAAAGGATGTATCATAAATTGCTTCCGAGGTTGACTAACTTGAGGGGTGCATTATCATCTACTTTTAGGGTTGATCACCTTGAGGGGTGCATCATCTACTTCTGGGGTTGATTAGCCTGAGGGTGCATCATCATCTACTTCTAGGGTTGAGTATCTTGAAGGTTTCATCATCAACTACTTTTGGGGTTGAGTATCTCAACTAGTGCGTTATCAACTACTTCTCGAGTTTACTAGCTTGAGGTGTGCATTATTTAATACTTTTGGGGTTGACTATATCAAAAGGTGTGTCATCAACTATCTCTAATATGGCTAGCTTGAAGGGTGTGTTATAAATTACTTTTGTGGTTGACTAGCTTAAAGGATGCATGATCAACTGCTCCTAGGGTTGACTAGATAAAATGGTGCATCATCAATTACTTCTAGGATTAACTCACTCAAAGGGTGTGTCATCAACTACTTCTAGGGTTGACTATCTTCGAAGTGTGGTCAATGACTTTGGTATGTTGGTGATTAACTTCTTTGGTTTGGTAGTGTTACCAACTGCTTCTCGGGTTAGTTGTACCTTTGAAGTGTGGCCAATTGTTTTGAGTATGTTGGTGATTAGTTTCTTTGATTTTGTAGTGGCAATAACCACTGCTCATGGAGTTTCATGAAACCTTAAGAGTTCTATCGATGGCACTTGTAGCACACGTAATGGGGCTTAGTTTGACCTAGTATGGTTTCATTTGGATTAGCTCTGGTTTGGGTCAAGATGGCAACATTACCTATTGTTGATAGCCTTGGATTGTTGCTAAAGACTTAGCAGATTTAGTGGGACTCAGTTTGCTCCTGTCTTGTTCCATCCGAACTAATCTACATTGGGTTTGAGTTAGCCTCAATATTTAGAATTTAATTTTGATTCGAGTCTGATTTAATTCAATTTAGTATTCAAAACTTGATTAAATTGAGTTGTTTAGAATTTGACCTAGACTTAGGTCTAATTTGATTCAATTTGATGTTCAAAACTTGATTTGAATCAAGTTTGATTCAATTCAATTTGGTGTTTAGAATTTGTTTCTGGTCAAGCTTGATTTGATTTAGGCCCATGTTTGAAACTTGACTTCGGTTCAAGTTTGATTTGAAATTTAATTTGAGTCAATTTGATTTGATCTATTTGTGCTAATCAATTTGGTTCAAAAGCTCTCATGCTGTCATCGTGATATTTATGACAAGCTTGCAAGTTGGCCATAAGTTTAAAGTGACTTTTGAGTGAGACCACAGGTTGGTCCTAAGTAGGATTAGCTATGGAATGAGACCATAAGCTAGCCTTAAACTATTTGATTTTTGGAAAAGATCACAAGCTAGCCCTAAGTTGGATTAACTATCTTGTGAGAATGTAGGCTAGTCCTAAATCATTTGACTTTTGAGTGAGATCGTAGATAGCCCTAAGTCAAATTGGTTGTCAGGCAAGACTGTAGGCTAGCCCTAAACCATTTGACTTTCAAGTGGGACTGCAGGTTTTTCCTAAGTCAATCAGTTATCATGTGAGACTATAGGCTTGCCCTAAACCATTTGGCTTTTGAGCAAAATTGCAAGCTAGCTCTAAGTCAAATTAGTTGTCAGGGAAGGTTGCAAGCTAGCCCTAAACCATTTAACTTTCAGACAAGACCTCAAGTTGGCCCTAAGTTAGATTGGTTATTGGATGAGACTGTTGGCTGACCCTAAACCATTTGACTTTCAAACAAGATTGCAGGTTGACCCTATATCAGATTGGTTGTCGGGCGAGACCATAGGTAGGCTCTAGACCATTTGACTTTCGACCGAGACCATAGGTTGGCCTAAAGTTGAATTATTGATCGAGTGAGACCTCAAACTGGCCCTAAACTATTTGCCTTTTAGGTGAGATAACAAATAGGCCCTAAGTCAATTGGTTATCAGGTGAAACTATAGGTTGGCCCTAAATCATTTTAACATTTGGGCGAGACCGCAGTTTGACCCTAAGTTGATTGCTTGTCAGATGAGATCGTGACTAGTCATAAGTTAAATTAGTTATCGACCGAGACTGTAGGCTGACCCTAAGATTGGTTGTTGAATGAGACTGTAAGTTGGTCCTAAACCATTTGACATTTAGACAAGACCGTAGACTGGGTCTAAGTCAGATTGATGTCGGACGAGGCTGCAAGCTTGTCCTAAACTATTAGGCTTTTGAGTGAGACCATAGACTGGCCCTAAATCATTTTATTAAGATATTTTCTTTTTGTTGTTTGATTTTGTTATTTTTCTTGTTCTTGCTCTCCTTCTCGTTGTCAATGCAAGAAGTTCTTGTTATCTATTCTTTTCGGTATGACACCATGGTGATGAATAAGGTCGCAGATGCCCATAATGATGATGAAGACTTGCCAGCATCCTAGACCATAGGTGGCCATGGTGTCGGTGAAGATTCAGCATCATATGGAGGGCTGTTGATGGCCATGGTTACGGTGGAGATCCATGGAGGGCCCCTAGTGGTCGCAGTATAGGTGGAGATTCGCATCATACAGAGAGTTGCAGGTAACTATGATGTTGGTAGAGATCCACTATCATTCAGAGGGCCACAGATGGCCACAGTGTTGGTAGAGGTCCATTGACATATGGAGGGTGATGGGTGGCCATGGTGTTAGTGGAGATCCATTATCATGCAGAAGGTTGTGGGTGACTTTAGTGTTGGTGGACATCCATCATCATACAGAGGACTATAGGTGGCTGTGATATTGGTGGAGATCCATTATCATACGGAACAGACCACAAGTGACTATGGTTTGACTAATAGAAAGGTAGGCTCCGCACGAAAGGCATAACGATCTGGGCACTGTCTCGGAGAGAGGCTCAGTGAAATACAACAAGTGAGAGAACATAGACTTCATAGGGGTTTGACTAATAGAAAGATAGGCTCATGATGGGGTTCAAATGCTTGAGTCTTTCATATTTAATCATTCAAACTTGGGTTGTTGAGAACATGCAGTAGTTGGTAGAGAACAAGGCTGCAGGTGGCCACAAGCTTCGAGGAAAATGGTGGGGTGTGGAGGGGAGGGGGCAGCAACAACAAGTGAGAGAACACAGACTTCATAGGGGTTTGACTAATAGAAATATAGGCTCATGATGGGTTTCAAATGCTTGAGTCTTTCATATTTAATCATTCAAACTTGGGTTGTTGAGAACATGCAGTAGTTTGTAGAGAACAAGGCTGCAGGTGGCCACAAGCCTCGAGGAAAATGGTGGGGTGTGGAGGGGAGGGGGCAGCAACAACAAGTGAGAGAACACATACTTCATGGGGGATGGGTGGGGGTGGGGGCGCAAAGGGAAAAGGGGATAATGAAAGAAAATACAAAGAAAGTTTGTTGACGCCTTCTTGCTCTACTCCTAGATGATGAGATCTTCCATAAAATCTCTTCTTTAATGCATGTAGAATTTGCCCAAGACTTGTCTATGAATTAATTTTTTTGTCATGTGCCCTCACTCCCTTTTAATAGGATTTTGAGAGAATCTCCAATTTTGATTATTGGGATTTGATTAGGACATTTGATGAGTATTCTTTTGCCATAAACCCCCATATTTGAATCTCAGATTGATATTCTCCAAGATTATATTTTGTCAAAAAATTGGATTATTTTTTATGGATTTTGAGAAGAATTTTATTTCTATTTTTGCAAATTTGTGATTGAACCAGATGTCCAGTTGAGAATCGAACACTTGATAGTGAACAGTATTCACACAGTCGAACTATGCTGAACATTCAGTTGAAATTGGACATCCAATTATGAATAGGGGTCCACATAGTCTAACAGTATCAAATGTCTGATTGGAACTAAACATTTGATTGCTACTTGGCTCAGCTTCTAGGCCCAATTTTAGTCTAATTATTCTGCTCACTCATTCTACTTTAATTTGTGCTCGAATTTCTAAATAATTTAGATTGGATCATAATCCAGTAGCATTCAATCTTATGTTCTGACTGAATTTTTATTAAATTTAATTTTTAATCAAAATTGACTCAAAACACTTTTGGGTTGAGTAGCTCGAAGGATGTGCTATCAACTACTTTTCCGGCATCCAATCACATTCCAAAGCGAGTCAATTAAAGGTTTGATCTCAATTCTTCAAGAGGCCTATAAATTGATGAAGAAATCTTCAAAAAAAAAAAAAACCAGAGATCAAAACAACAAAGAATGGGGAAGAATAGCCAAAAATCAAGGAGGATCAATGAAACCAATGAGAAGATAGTAAGTTCTAACTTAGCCTTTTTGTCTTCTTTGCTTCTTCTCTGCTTTGTTTTTCTTTTCCCTCTTCAAATCCATGTAGCTTCCCCAACCCCATAGCTCCGGTCAGTCCTGCTTCACCCGACAACACCCACAAGCTGCCTATCAAGGCCTCTGCCCTATTCCTCCTGCACTGGCCTTGTTGGCCTCACTATCATGTGACAAAACCTCACCAAGAAGGGCTTCCCCATCTCCATCTAAAATCACACCCCCCCTCAAATGTTGAAGAGACCGCCCTTTACCCTAGCTACTGAAATGCCACCATAGCTACTGCTCCTACACTCCAGCTTGCTCTCCTCACCATCGCTAGAGCACACAACCACTACCCCACCACAAGCCAATGTTGAATCCAACTAGATTAGATTGGCAAAGAAAGAAGATAGGGGCTCAAGTCCCATCCATGCAATTTTCCAATGTTAGGGCTAGATCTAGCCAAGATCTAGCCAAATCCAACTGTAAGAGAGGGGGCCAGAGGTGCCCCCCACCTAGTCGCTAAGAAGCTAGTTGGACCCGACCATCCTTCTGCCTGATTTGCCCAAGAAAGGAGCTAGGCCACCTTATAGAGCTCGAGAATAAGGAAAAGAAGGGCACGAGTTTGGTAAGGAGGAAGGAGAAATAGGGGAAAGAAGAAAAATAAAAAATATATAAAAAATTGTTGTGTTAGAGAAAAGGAAAAAAAAGAGAGGAACTTTCTCTTATCTCAATTTTTGGCACCATCGACCTCGTTGCGGCCACCCTAGCACTTCGAAGATGGGAATGAAGATGGTGAACTCATAACCTTGCTATAGCCACCCACAATCCCGCAAAGATGATGTTGAAGATGGTGAATCTATGATTTCAATGCGGCCACCTACCACCCCTCAAAGACGGTGAATCCTTATCCCACCAAGCCAGTCTTTGGGCTCACGCCTTAGCCAGCCTTCGGGCTTATACTTAGTTAGCCTTCGGGCTTGCAATTAGTTAGCCTTTAGGCTTGTGTCCAATTCAGCCAACCTTCAAGCTTGTGTCCAATTCAGCCTTTGGGCTTGCACTCAATCAACCTTTAGGCTCACACTCAGCTAGCTTTTGAGATCGTAGCTCAATTAATCTTTGGGCTCACACTTGGCTAACTTTTGGGATCTCATCCAAGTCAGTCTTCTGGCTAACACTTAGCCAGCTTTTGGGATTGCATCCCAGTCAACTTTTAAGGTCACACTCAACTAGCCATCAGGCTTATAACCAAGCCAGCCTTCAGGCTTGCACTTAGCCAGTCTTTGGACTCACGTCCAAGCCATCCTTTAGGCTCGCATCTAAGCCATCATTTGGACTCTCACTTAGCCAGTACTCAGGCTCACACTTAGCCAGCCTTTAGGCTCACATATGAGTCAACTTTTGGGCGTGCACCCAAGCCAACTTTCAGGCTATCGATCAGCTAGCCTTTGAGCTTGCATTCAAACCAGCCCTCAGGCTTGCACTCAGCTAGCCTTTAGGTTCACATCTAGGCTAATATTTAGACTTATGCCTAGTCAGCTTTGGGCTTACACTTCTAAGTCAGCTTTCAAACTAGCACTCAACTATTCCTCGAATTCACATATTTAAGGCTAAGCTACATGTCTACCTAAAATTATCATAAATAACTTAGGACCCTCAAATCAAACTGTTTAACATAAAATAACTCAATCACACTAAAATTAAACTCAGTTCAAACAAATGGACAAAGGCTGAGTTGACTCAAATGGACCCAAATTGATTAAACAAATAGACTAAAAGCCTTAATCGAGCTAGACTCTAAAAAAAAAATCCAAATCAAGTTGAATCTGAATTGCACTAAGCATAAATCAAACCTCAACTAGGTCAAATCAAGTCTAAACTAAAAAGGTAAACTTAGAGTTAGACAAGAACTAAGCCAGGTTGAACCTGAACTAAAATCAAGTTGAACTAAATTAACTTGAACTAAAGTTCATCAAGATGTAGACTCTAACTTGATAAGGGTCTAACACAAAGTCAAACTCAAACTCGAACTATATTAGTCTTAATGGAACTAAATAGTGTCAAACTGAGTCCTATTGTGTGTGCTGAACCTTTAAAAATACTCTGAGGCTATGAATAAAGGGTGATATTACCATCCTAACCTGAATTAGAATTAATTTGAATAAAAATAAATAAGGTCAAATTAAGTCTCGTTGGGTGTACTACAAAAGCCTTTAGTAGTACCTCACAACTATACCCAGCCTCCTAATCTATCGGTAATGCTGCCAAACTAAAAAGTTAATTGCCAACATGTTGAATGCTATCAGCCATATTTTAAAACTACACCCAACTGCATAAGTCATTGGTGACTATAAAATCAAAGAAGTTAATCATCAATACACTCAAAACTGTTGGCCATACTTCAAGGCTAAGCCAACTCGAAAGCATTGGCAACACTTCGATTCTAACCAAACTAAGGTAGGTTCAAACTTTCTTAGTTAGTTAACCATATTGTCTTATTCAAATAAAGTCAACCACCAACCCACTCAAAGTCGTTATCCATACTTTGAAGCTAGTCAACCCTAGAAATAATTGGTGATGCTTCCTTCAAGCTAGTCAATCATAGAAGTAGCTGATGACATATCTTTCAAGCTAACCAACCCTAAAATTAGTTACCAATGTGCCCTTCAAGTTAGTCAACCCTAGAAGCAATTAATGACGCACCCTTCTAGCCAGTCAATCCTAGAAGTAGTTGACAATTCATCCTTCAAGTTAGTCAACCCCAAAAGTAGTTGACGATGCACCCCTCGAGCTAGTCATCCCCAAAAGCAGTTGATGATACAATTTTCAAAGCTATATCCAACCCCATAGGCCATTGGTGATGCTACCAAACTAAATAAAGTTATCACCTATGCTTTATTGGCTATAAAAATACTTCAAATAATGAAGTTATCACCTATGACTTATTGACTATGGAAACACTTCAAATAATGAAGTTACCACTTATGACTTATTGACTATGGAAACACTTCAAGGTTAACAGAATTATCACTAACATATTATTGGATAATGAAAATACTCCAATACAAATGAAGTTATCACTGATTTCTTATTGGCTAATGGAAATACTTCAAATCATGAAGTTATCACCAATGCTCAAAGCTATTGAAAACACTTCGAACTTCTTTTAGTCCCTTCCATGTCCCATCGGATGATGCCATCAATATCTATCAAAGATTGAGCCAATCTAAATTAGATGCCATGTGGTCCAGGACAAGAGAGTGGGACAATAGCACACATCAAAGCTTCTTCTCTACTCATCCTTTCTCTTGTTGTTTCTTCATTCCTTGTCATGTTACTCTATAATTTCATGTTAAAATTTTTTGTAAAGTGGGGGTATGCCCTTACTTAAGTCATGTATCACTCTTAAAATTAATCAAATATTTTCTTATTTTTTTATATCTCTATTTTATTAAGTAGGTTTCTCACTTTAAGAGATTTCTAATAATCGTTGAGATAATTAATAATAGGGGCTTTTGCCTATTAGAAGTCAATATTCTCACAATACCTAATAATACAATTTAAATCAAATAAACTCTGATTTGTGATTCAAGATTACTCCCGGGGTCTCAGCCATTTTGGGCTGCCAAAATCGATCCCATAAACAACATGTCACAAAGCACTAAATCACAAACCATAATCCATAGTTCAAAACACTAAACCTATCAATACAAAGATAAAATAATTATATTCCATAAACTAAATCAAGATCCAAAAAAACTAAGAGATAATCCACAAAACTCAAAAAAACAATGCAGTTTGAGTCTAAGGATGCGATCTAGAAGTCTATCTAGGAGTCGTGCTATCTAGCAAGGAGCATATTATCTCTGATATTCCATCCACTGAGGTGTGCATCATCTCTGATAGTCTATCCACTGAAGTTTGGAGTTGAGCTACCTTCTCAGTTGTGCACTATGTGATATCCTGGAGATGTGCAAGCCTTATAGCAATGTCAGTCTTGGAGACTACGACTGTGGCATGTGAACATCCAGCGTGTGCAGGTCCTGATCTCTAGCCATGCTCTATATTATCAGATTCTACCTCCTTATCCTCATTAGTGTCTTTGGCATGACCTGAAGTCTAAACTCCATCCCTCTCACTGAAGCCCATCCAGAACAAGGTAAAGTGAAAGAAGGTATTAGTAGGAGTGAAGGCATGATAAAGAGAGAGATCACGAGTAGGAATGGGAGCCACAAAGTTAAAGTTTCTTAGGATAAGTGATATGATACCGAGATAGCCAAGAGTAGCATGACCATGTCGAATGTAATGACCGATATGATGAACAATAAGGTGAGGTAGGTGAACCCTACATTGAGTCAATAAGGAGTGAATAACATAGAGATCAATATAGGAAACCTCATCATGATGCCCATCCTTTGAAAGGAAGGTGTAGGCGAGAATTTGATGAAGGACATATCCATGAGATGGGAGGAGGTTCGACTAAAGTTTGTGCATGGTACTACCCCAATTTTCTTCAAATACGACCTCAACAACTAAGGCTAACGAAGGAAGGTGGCTAGGCCATCTATGGGTCAAGTTCAATCAGGCCCCCTCCAATGGTATACTAAGAATAGCCCCTAGCATTTTGGGTATTAGAATCATGTCTCTACCCCCTATAGGATGTCTCAAGCATGATAGAGTTTTCATCAAAGGAGGCATTAGTATAGAAGACCCGTATATCATAATCATGGTATGTCGCATAGTTAATAAGCAATGATACCCATCTTTGACATTCAAAAAGTGGTATAAGATTTAAAGAAGCAAGATAATTAAAATCAACCATTCTAGGAACCACTATTCTAGAAGTATCAAATTGCTTTTGAAAGATGGTAAAGCAATCAATGGAAGCAAATTTGGGGGGGATAGTCTACATTACCAAGTGTGGAGGAAGATTCCTCACCCTTTCTCTTGTTAGAGATGAGGTGCTTGAACCTTTTAGTTATTGGAGATGAGAAAACTCAAAATTGAGAGGGAGAACATGAAAGATCAAAGGAGGATGGGCCAATTCAAGGAAGAGGTCTTGGACTACCAAAGAGGGACATTGGAGAGCTCAAGGAAGCCACCAGAGAGGAGTCACATGCTAGAGATGGGGGAAAAGGACCCAGTAGCTACGATTTCAAACATCAAAATTGGGCCCTACATGTGCGTATTAGATGTTTGTTTCAGCAAATGGGCATCTGATATAACCTATCTAGTAGCTCAAACAATACTATACTAGACGCCCATTTTAGAAATAGGCATTTAACAGTGAATTTTTGCCTTCCTAGAATTCTTGTTCCAAGCATTTGTTTTAGAAACGGGCATTCAATTCAAACAAGAATACAGACCCTTGTATGGACCAAAAAGAAAACTGAAAACTCAATTCCAAAAGCTCAAAAAATCATGCAAACTTTACAATATCAATAGCATTCCAAATGAAATAAAACCGAATCTCATCTAAAGATTTTGTGAAAATATCCGCGAGTTGATGATTAGTTTTAATAAAGATCAATAAAATGTCTTTTTTTTTCAAAATATGATGGTGAATATCAATATGCTTTGAGCAAAAATATTATACCTGATTTTTTAACAAACTAAAGGTACTTATATTGTCACATTAAATTGGTACATCTGAAAAATCACAATTGAAATCTTAGAGTATTTATCTCATCCAAAGTATTTGAGAACAACAACACCCAGTGGCTACATATTTGGCTTCAATGGTAGAAAGAGCCATTGAATTTTATTTCTTAGAACTCCATGAGACTAGAGACTTTCTAAGAAATTGGCATATACCACTAGTACTCTTTCTATCTAGATATTATTTGGCATAGTCCATGTCATAAAAACCAATCAAATCAAAGTAATCATCCCTTGGATACTACAATCCTAAGTCTAATGTGCCTTTAAGGTATCTAAGTATGTCTTTCACGACAACTAGATGTGATTTTCTAGGAGAAGCTTGAAATTTAGTGCATAAGCAAACACTAAGTATAATATCGGGTCTACTTGTGGTAAGATATAATAGACTACCTATTGTACCTCTATACCACTTTTCATCAACATTTTCTCCATCTTCATTCTTTTTTTAACTTGGTTGAAGAACTCATTGGAGTTTCTATAGCTTTAGCATCATCCATGTTGAACTTCTTGAGTAGCTCCTTAATGTACTTGGCTTGGTTAATGAAGATTTTATTTTTCTTTTGTTGCACTTGGAGTCCAAGAAAGAAATGCAATTCTCTAATTATGCTTATCTCAAACTTTTCCTTTACAGTGCTTACAAACATCTCACAAAAATTTTCATTAGTAGTACGAATATGATATCATCAACATAAATTTATACTATAATAAATCATTATGCACCTTTAGAAGAATCAATGTGGTGTCCATGTAACCTCTTTTAAAACTATTCAAAATCAAGAAGGAACTTAGTCTCTCATATCAAGCTTTGGAGCTTGCTTAAGATCATATAGTGCTTCGTTAATTTTAAAATATGACTTGGAAAACTCAGATATTCAAAACCGGGAGGTTATTTAACATAAATTTTTTTGAATAAAAAACCATTTTAAAAGGTATTTTTGACATCCATTTGAAATAGTTTGAAGCCTTTAAAACAAGTAAATGCAAGTAAAATTTGAATAGACTCCAAATGTGAAATAGGTGCAAAAATTTTCTCAAATCCAATGCCTTTAATTTAACCATGACACCATTTTCATCTAACTTGTTCCTATAGACCCATTTGGTACTAATAATAGTATAGTCATTTGGCCTTTAAACAAGCTTCCAAAATTGATTCTACTCAAATTGATTTAATTCTTCTTGCATAATAAGAATCCAACTCTTATCTTTTTGAGCTTCCTCAAGGTTCTTAGGCTCAGTATGAGAAAAAATGCAATATGATTGAGCTTAAACTTAATAGCATAATGAGGTTTTATCCCTTGATCAACATCACTATGATTTGATCCATTAGATGATTTTTCTTGAATCTCCACTCCTTGGGTAGCTCTTTATCATGCTCTTACTCCTTTGTCTTATCATCTCCATCATCATTTTTTTTTAATTTGATTCTTCACTAGTTTTACCCTCCTTTCTCTCCAAAATTTGTCATTCATCCATCCTCTTGGAGATTTCTACATCATCATCAAAACCTTTTTTCTCCAAGTGAGGGTTAGATTTATCGAATTCAACATTTATAGATTTTTCAATAATGAAAGAGGACTTGTTGAAGACCCTAAATGCTTTTGAAGTAAAAGAATAACCAAGAAACATGTCTTCAAAAGTTTTGGAATCAAATTTTGATAAATAATATTTTGTATACAAAATAAAACTTTTACATCCAAAAACATAAAAATATGCAATGTTTGGCTTTCTCCCATTCCACAGCTCAAAAGGATTTTGTCAAGAAGTAGTTAAATAGAAATCCTATTCAAAATATAACAAGTTGTGTTAATAGTATTCACCCAAAAATACTTGGATAAAGAGTACTCATTAAGCATAACTTTTATCATATCTTAAAGAGACCTATTCTTCCTCTCAATAACTTTATTTTTTTGTGGAGTGTGAGGGGCTGAAAAGTTTGCTCAATACCATTTTTAATGCAGAACTCTTCAAATGGATGAATTTTCAATTCTTCTCCATGATCACTTCTAATTTTAAAAATCAAATAACCCTTTTTATCTTGAACTCATTTAGCAAAACCAACAAAAGCATCAAAAACATTACTTTTATTTGTAAGTAATAGAACCCATGTAAATCTTGAAAAGTCATCAATAATTATGAAGGCATGGTTTTTTCCTTCTACACTTATAATCCCAATGGGTCTAAATAAGTCTAAATGCAGAAGTTGAAGCAGTCTTGTGATTGACACCACCTTCTTAGATTTGTGTGAAGACATCACTTACTTTTCTATTTGGCATGCATCACATACTTGATCTTTAATAAATTTGCCTTTGGATAGTTCTCTCACAAGCTCCTTTTGGTTAACTTTGGCAATTGTATCCATACATGTTTGTTCAAATCATCTATGCCAAAGTCATTCATGGTTCTCATGGGCTATAAAATACTTTTAAACATTAAAGTCATCTTAATCAATAGTATAAATATTTTCATCATGATGACCAACAAAAATAATATTGTTACAATCATTATGCTTAACCATGCAATGCTTAGATTTAAATAAAATATGAAAATTTTTATCACATAATTGACTAATAAACAACAAGTTATCCTTAGGTTCCACAACTAAAAGTACACCTTTAATAAGAGAGGAACTAATAGAAATATCACCTTTACCATTATCTCTAAAGGTAACAAATCTTCCATCTTTGCTTACCAACTCCTTGAACATGGATGGATTCCCTGTCCTGCATCTTGAACATCCACTATTGAAAAACTATTTATTATTCTTATTCTTGGAGTGTAGGCATAACTAGCACATCTGGATAAGTACCCATTCTCAATGATGGGGCCGCAAGGTTGGAAAAAAGAGTATGCAAAAGAGCATTAATGCAAATGATAATGCATGCAATATGAAATGAAATTATTTACCTCTAGTATGTCAGTTAGAGAATGACCATGAGATATAGCTAGTAAAAACATATGGGTCATCCCCAGCTACTCCAACAATGATCATGCAAGAGAGGTTTAGGAATCTAAACTAACTTGGATTCTTGGCTTTTGGGATTATTCCCTTAAGTACCCATGTTTATTTAAGAGAATAATTTCTCTTATTTGGGTAATTTAAAAAGATATGTCCCCTTCTACAACAATAAGTACAAGTCAAATAAGAATGAGTTGTAGTTAAAGCCTTTAAAAAAGTAGTTTTAGTACCTTTGAACTTAGATGTTAAAATAAAGCCTAAAGTATATTTATTTAAAATATTTTTTTGCCTTTTAAGAATCATGTTCAAGGTAGTATTTTTTATGAAATAAAATTTTATAAAGCTTTTCTCAAGTGACTAATCTCATTTCTAAGCATGACAAGATCATTATAGCATTTAGAGTTCATCAATATCCTTTTTATAATTGTAAGTGCTTTTAGAAGATTTCAAAATATTAAAATCATTCTCAAGTGTAAATAATTTCTTTCTTAATAAAACATGGCTGAGACTCAATTTTTTATACCTTGAAAATAATTTTTCAAAACCTTCTTGTAATTCCTCAAAGAATACATCATATTCCTCATCCTCATTTGCCATGAGACATAAGCTCAAAATATCATCATCGGATGAGACATCATCACTCTTCTCTTTAGCTTGATCCCATATTACCACCATTGCCTTTTTCTTCTTAGCCTTGAACTTCTTGGATTGAGTTTGAGAGGGCAATTTGCCTTCATGTGGCCTAGCTTCTTGCACTTGAAGCATGTGGGTATGTTCTTCTTTTATTTCATGATTGAGTTGCTCCTCTCACCCTTTCTTGGCTTTCTTGGTATGTGCTTATTCTTGAGAAATTTCTTGAAATTTCTTATTAGAAGAACCATGTCTTCATCATTATCCTCCTCTTCTTCTTCACTTGATTCTTTGGCTTTGAAAGTAATGTTCTTCTTCTTCTTATCTTTATTGTCCTCTTCAATACAATCGTTCGTTGTCATCTTGTGAGTGATTAGAGATCCTAGGAGCACCTCCAAGGGTAGTGTATTGAGATCTTTGGCTTCTTATATTGCCATTACTTTTGGATCCCAAGTCCTAGGCAAACATCTCAAAATATTTCTAACCATCTCATAATTAGTATAAGCTTTACTAAGAGATTTAAGAGTATTAATAATATTAGTAGAGAATGTAAACATCTTAGTGATAGACTTATTTGATTTCATCTTAAAAAGTTCATATTGGTTAATCAATATGTTCACTTTAGATTCTCTTACTTGTCTTGTACTCTCGTGGGTAACCTCAATACAATGCCAAATGTCATGAACCGTCTCACAAATACTAATGTGATTGAATTAGGCAAATCAAGAATGCAATATAAAATATTCATTACTTTCACATTTAACGAACCATTTTTCTTATTAACCTCATCTCACTTGTCCTTGGGCTTGATTTCTTTTACCCTATCAATTATTTTGGTAGGTGGAGTGTACCCTTCCTCTACTAACCATCATAGATCATAATCAATGACTTTTATGAATATCTAAATATAGGCTCTTCAATAGTTAAAATTGGTGCTATTAAATAGCAATGGATGAGTAGTAGATTACCTCTCTTGAAGGGATCGCGAAGCATCAAAATTTTTCATAAATGTGGATCAAAAAACTTTAGGTGATTAAATCAAAATAAGAGCACTAGACTCTAGTACTAATTGAAATCACAAAGACCACCTAAGAAGGGAAGGGGGTGTGTGGGGTGGGGGGGGAGAGGGAGAGGAGGGGTTGAATTAGATTTTGATAACAAATAGAACTTTTTCAATAAAATAAAACCAATTCAATCCATGATCATGTTTCAAAGATAATTCACAATCAATTACAAGTGCAAGTAAATAAATTAAGCAAGAGAGGAATAGTGTGCACTGTTATTTTTATGTAGTTCAAAGATCAACAGCTCCTACTCTATGGCCCTTGCCTCTATCTTGAGCACTTTAACACTCCACTAGCATGTCGCTTTGTTGGTGAAGCTAATTTCGTACAACTCCTCTTACTCCAACTAGCAAGATGCACCTCCAATCCAGAATAAAGCTTCTTAACAACTCCAAATAATCTTAGAGTGTTTTACAAGTGAAAAAAGGAAATAAATAATACAACTTTAGCTCATAGAGTTCTCTCAAGATTGAAGGAATGGGCAATGAACACTCGATTAATATTGAAAGTTTAGAGCTCAACAATGGCTAAAGAGTAGAAAGGGGATTCGATCACTTTTCTGAAAGAATAGAAAATGTAAAAGTTGTTTATGGAAGCCCTTTCAACTCTATTTATACCTTTTGAGTTAAATCTAGCTGTTAGGAGTGAGATCCTATGACTTGGTTCACTCCAACAGTTAAAAAACTAGTTATTAATTAGGCAAAAAATCTAAACCAGACATCTATTTTAGATAATCAAGTGTCCAGTTCTTGTTTCTTTGTACTGGCTCAAAGCCCTACCTAGCGTTCGATTTCTAATCGGATGTCTAGTTTTTCCTAGGACTAAAACTTGAATTTTCAATCTGACTTAATCAAGCATTCAATTTAGAAGTGGACATATAATTCAATTAGAAAAGCTTTATTAAGAGCTTTCTGTAGAACTCTGTGATATTGAATACTGAACAATTCATCTCAAATTAGTTTTTGACTCGAATAAAAATAAAAAAAAGCTAGACCTAGCTGAAGCCAATTTCTTGAGTTGTCTTGGCCTTATTCATGTCACCTGTGAATCTTTAAGTTATTATAGACCCCTCTAAGCCATCTTAAGCCATCTCCTTATCTCATCAAGCCATGCATGCTGATCTACTATCACGCTTCTTCCTTTCCTTGAAACTTTCAAATATTTTTTTGAGAGCTTTAAATATTTTGGTTAAACATAACTCTAGTAGATGATCAAATATTATTTATTCATCATCAAAATTAGGACGGATAACAATCCATGCTTTCCCATATAGACTTTTCTTTTTCATTCTTCCTTTTCTTCTTCTTCTCTTGAGCTTAAGAGGATGACTTTTTAGTTCCTACTTTCTTCTTCCTTGAGTTTTTTCTTCATTTTTCACCTTATTTTCCTCTTTATCATCATGTATTCTCATTTTTTTGAGGCTTATCTCCTAGGTTAACAATGAACCTATGAGTTCTTCAAGTGGAAGTATCTTAAGGTCCTTTGTTTATTGAATAGCCATTACCTTTGACTCCCATAAGCTTGGCAAAGACCTAATCATCTTTCTCACAACATCTTCATTAATATAATATTTACCTAATGAATGTAGGCCATTCAAAATCTCCATAAGTCGTAAGAGCATATTTAAAATAGATTTAAAAGAATGTATTTTGAAAAATTTAAGTTTATTTACAAGCATTGAAATTTTTAGATCTTTTACTTTGTCAACTTCTTTATGAGTAAATAATAAGTAATTTCAAATATTGTGAGTAGTTTCAAAAGATGAAATATTTTTAAAATTATTTTCATTTAAAGCACAATATAATATATTTATAAATTTGACATTAGTGGAATCTAACATCTTTTTTTATTATTTCACTTTTGAGATAGTTTAGAAATCTTTATACCATCAATCATCTTGATAGGTGGAGAATACTCATTTTCTATCATATGCCAAAGAACAAAATTAATGCTCTTAATGAAAACCTTAAAAATGAATTTTTTTCAAACATTAAAATTATTTTCATCAAAATATAGGGGACGAACAATATATTTGCCCTCTCAAAATAAGAAGTATTAAAAGGTATCATAAAACCAAATAAAAAAATCTAGGCAGTTAAACAATTAAATCAAAATAAGAGCATCAAACTCTGATACCAGTTGAAACCGAAAATGATAACTTAAGAAGGGAAAGGGGGGTTGAGATGAATTAGATTTTAATATGAATAAAAACAAATTTTTAAATAAATTAATTCACAAACCAATGGCAAAATCACAAGTCCACGACTAAGTAATCAATCACGAATACAATAATGTAAATAGACCAAGAGAATAATGTACCACAATTTTTATGTGGTTCAACGATCAATCATGCTTACTCCGTAATCCTTGTCTTAATCTTATGGATTTGGACTTTTCATTAAAGTCATCACTTCTTGAGTTGAAACTAAGCCTTTATACTAACTTATAATATATGAGCGTCACTTCCTTCGAATGAAGCCATGCTTGTATAACTTTTGCTTCAATCGAGCAATAGTCGACTCCTATACTAGAGATTTGTTACTCATACACTCCTAATATCCTAGGAGTATTTGCAAAGAGAAAATGAGATATAATTTAGTCTCTCTACAATAGTCTCTCAAAAAGAGTACAATGGTAAAAAGATATGAAAGTGAATTCTAAGTGTAGAGTTCTTGTAAGGCTAGAGGATATAGAAAAAACTTATTTTTTTTCTCTCAAAGATAATCAAAGATGTAAAAAAAGTTCTCAATTGAACAATCTCTAAGCCCTTAAATACCTTTTGTTGAGAGAGCTGGTCGTTACTTGCTAAGCTCTGCCTACTTTAGGTGTTCAAACCATATGCTTCAGGCCTTCAAAATATCTCAACGGTCAAAATTGAACTAACAGTTATAAATAATGTCAAAGATTCGGATGTTCGATCATCAGGTTTGAGTGTCCCAATCAGGTAGGTTCAGGTAATCAAAATCAGTACCGAATGATCAATCCCAAAAAACTAAGAACCATAAAGCTACAACCTTTGATCTTCAGCACATCCAAAGCTATTAGTTATCTAAGAGGTAATTTTGCTAGAGTCGAACATTTAAAATTAGCAAAAAAATCTACTAGTTCACTATAACTTAAGTTCCCAGTTTGATATCTTTTTATAACTTATTTTGGATAAAATGATAGACCGGTAAAAGCATTTCAAGATGAGTTTGAGTATTAATTAAAACTCTATACTATGAATTCAATTACAAATCCTCAACTCAAACAACAAATAAAAATTCTAAACTTAGTGAGCCGACTTTATGATCTCTTAAGTCTTCTTTAGGTCATCTTTAATTCTTCAAGTTCTGTTTATTGATTCACCATTACATCTCATCTTCAATATTATCTTTATGTTCATCTACATTTGAAGCTTATGAATGGGTTTGATCTTTATTTTGGACTCGAGTTCGCTACAAGCTATACATGCTCAAGATATGATCGAATACAAAGTTTATTCATCATTAAAACTATAAAGGAGAACAACATCAAGGGGTTTTAATGAAAGAAACAGTAATAGCTCATACATAAAAGCTAAAAAGATGCCTCCAATGCCATATAGATCCACCACCGTAAAATCAATAGAGAAAAAAAAGAATCAATGCTAGAAAAAATAAATAAGAACACTTACCAATACAAAGATCAGTAAATCTAAAACTCATCACCACCCACAAGGAAACCAAAGAGACGCCAAGAGCTCCACCATTGATCTACAGTGCAGTGTTGGCCCCCAAAAAAGTCAGTAGACAAAAAGCTTCAACCAATGCATAGATTGTTGGCTGCTCAAAGGAAGCATCCAACTCTGCCCAAAATCACCACTATTAAAGAATAAGAAAAAGAAAAGAAGCAATGTCAAGAAAAATAAGGGAAGGCACATATCAGCATAAAAATAAGTTGATCCACAACACATCATTGTCAACCAATAAATCGAAAAGAGAGAGAACCTCCACCATCGTATAAACCTATCACCGAGAAAAAAGGGAAAAAGAAAAACACAATCAAGGGAGCCAAAGAAATACAGCAATAGCAAAATCACAAGGCAACCCAAGAAACTAAGACAAGGCGAAATTCATGGCAAAAAAAAATCAGGAAAGACACTAAAAAATAACACACAAGAGAAATCAAGACCTAAGAACAAACAACCACCATCTCCTTGTTGACCTCCGTCTGTTGTTTGAAAAATAGGGAAAAAAAAAAGCAACCCTAAAATGGAATCATTGGCGAGAAAAAAGGCCGAAAATACTAGAGATTATCCTCCCACTCACTAAGAAGATTGCAATCCAAACAAGTGTCTTCTCTCTCTCCTCATCTCCTTTGACCCTTCAACAATAATTTATTAGCTCCAAAATGGCCACCAACAAAGATTTCTTGCAGTGAAAAGAAAATGAGAAAAAAAATAGAGAAAAGCATGAACAAAACCCTAGATTTGAATAGGAAAAAAGACAAAAACTAGAGGCAAAATATATGAAAAAGCAAAAGTAGAAACAACTAAGGCAACTATAGGTAGAATTCGAAGAGTCTCGATCTCACCAACTAATAGACCAAATAGTACATAGCTCCAAAACAACCAACAACTCAAAGAACTCAAACCAACTTAAAAGAGACTCAGCCAAACAAGGGAGCCAAACCAACTTTGGAAGGCCGATTGGACTCAACCTAGCACAGGATAAGTGAGCTCATACTTTTTAATTGTATTTAGATTATTGTTGTGAGATGTTTGATTTATAATAGTTATCTCCCATTTAGATTGAGATGATTGCGATATTTTGTGATTAACAAATTAAAGTATAAGTTAGGATGAATTTTAATTACATAAAATATTTAAATTAGTATAGTTATATTTAAATATAAATGTAATATTAAAATTTTAAAAATGCATTAAAATAAATATATGATTAATTATATATTTGTCACACATGATGATCCTACTGCTAACGGTACACCATGACTTAGCTATCTAGCTTTTACCTCTGCTCTTTTCTTCATCTCAGAACAAGGTTTTTCGTATAAAAAAATGGAAAATTTCTGTTTGCCTAAATTAAGGAGGAAAATGAAAACTTAGGTACAAGTCTACAATATCAACACGACCCATTCTCGCATCTTAAAATCTGGGTTTACGCGGTCAAACCGGAGCGGCCAGAACCGAAGAGTCATTGGGTTGGTCAACCCTCGTGGCCATCTCACGCGGTCTCGATTTCTTTCATCCGTTTGAAAACTCCCGAAACTCACTAAGTCACAGAAGGCACAAGGCCGAGACCACGAACAAATTTGGACGAGGTACATTCAGCTGATGTGAGAGCCCCACACGAAACTTCCCCCATGTGACCGAACAATCATAGAAACAGATACCAACTCCTCTCTCCATTTTGATAATTATTCCTTCGCGGTTTTGTAATAATTATAATTATAATTACAATTATAATTGTCTTTCGGCCTTGTAATCCGACATCAGTTGACCGGCCCCGTCGAAGGAGGGCGGGCTGGGCAATGATTGGAAGGTTGAAAGATCAAATTTTGGAGCTCTTCCTCCAACCCTCAGCAGCTAGATTCAAAAGGGGTCGAGCAGCCCCCGTGTCCAAGCCATCAAATGCTTTGCAGGAAGAGAAGGGGAAACACGAGCAACTCCAAAAATTTGTTTGAGAAGGAAAACCTGACATCCCTTGACAGCTTCCGTCGTCGTCCTTGTTTGTCTGTTGCCCTGAGATTGGTTTCCGAATCCTGATGGACAAAGCAGAACATGGAGGGTTGGTCATCGGCTGCATTGTCGTGCTTCTTGCTTTGGCGGCCTTCTCCTGTACCGTCGCGAGCGAGTTCAAGAAAGTGAAGGTACGTGAAATCAAATCGAGCACCAAAAACTTGCCCCGTGAATTTTCTGCATGTATGAGAGATCTTTGTTTTTTGCAATTCAAGGCCAAGGACGTGAAACTGGACGGAAGACTCTGTTCTCTGCCACGGAGTCCAGCCTTTGGGCTTGGAATTGCAGCTTTGGTCTGTCTCTTCGTTTCGCTGATTGTTGGGACATCGGCGGCCATAGCCAACCTCTGCTCATGGCGATACAAGTCTGGTCCGACAGCTGCCGGGAAGAGAAGCAAAGTCGTTGCTGTCACCCTTCTCCTTCTTTCCTGGTATCTTCCCTTAAAACATTTGCCAATCAACATCCATACATTCTGCACGATCTGTAACATTGTGTGGATTACCATTTCATAGAACAATGGCAACCTTTTTTTTGTTTTGTTATCATCAAATCCCTACAATAAACTATATGGAATGAGCTGTCTTTCACATGTTAGGATCAGCTTCGGATTGGCAGCAATCCTGCTGGGAGTCGGGTCAAGCATGAACAACAGGCAGGCTTACGGGAAAGGATGGCTCGACGGGAAGTGCTACATCGTCAAGGATGGCGTGTACGTTGGCGCGGCTGCACTGGTTGTGACCACGACGGTGTTTACCCTTGGATTCATGCATGCGATGAGGGCGAGGATACGCCACAGAACAGGACCAGAAGATGAGAGAAGCGACCTGGGACAGCAAAACAAGTAGCACCAAAGAGGATTACTTCGCAATTGGATTGGATCAGATAGACGTTTGGACCCGAAGGGACCGCGGTTTATGCATCCTGTGACGAGATGCGCCAACCACATGTGAGATGGAAACAGAAAGGAATATTGCATTCTTTTACAATTGGGGCGGGGAACAAAGGATGTGTTTTCATTATTGGTTCCTTTCTCCTGCCGCACCCACCCGTTCCCAAATGTCATTATGATTTGTTATACATGTAAACTACGCACTAAATTAAGATTTATAGATTGAAAAACAAGGCTTTCTTGTTGACCCGTTGAGTAATTATCAATTCATCATATGTTTGGGCTTTTTTTTCTTATCAATGAATACATATGAATATGGGCCTCCACATATCAGCATAATAATGTCTAGAAGAGCATGCCATCCCAAAAAAAATTAAGAAACAATTATAAACATTCACTAAAATCTACCAAACAAACACAATGATAAACACTCACTGATATCTTCCAAACAAACACATGTTTTGTCTTCACACATTTTTTTCTGAAAGAAAAAATATTTTTCTTCAAAAAATAAAAAAAGGAAAATTACCAACCCACTAAAAAGTTAGAATCTTTTTAATAACCTTATTTAACTTTTTAATTTATTAAAAACCTCTTCAATTAATTACCATTAGTGTACAAATCCTAAAAAGTGTATTACACCTTCTTTATTAACTTATAGGGACCATAAAATTACTTTGTTGTCTTTAAAAAATGTGGAGAAGGCTTTTTTTTTTTCATTTTTCTTCAACCTATGACCATTAATGGTGGAAAGTTTTATAGAGATGGAATACCAAAACCTTCCCATTGAAATCCTCTTTTCTTGCCTCATTTCCTTCGTTGTAGCTCATTTTTTTTTAATTGCATAATCTTTTCTCTCTTTTCTTTCTTTTCTTTCTTCTTCAACCTATAGTCTTGATGGTGGTTGAAACTTCATAGAGATAGAATATCATCCTTCTCATTGTAAGCCTTTTTCCTCGCTCATCACCTTTCCTTTCTTCTTCTTCTTCTGCTGATCCACCACCAAGAAACAAGGGTTGGAGTTTGGTTTTTCTTCTTTCTTTTGATACCCATGTTGATCACTGTCTGTCATCTACTCGTCCATCATGTCATCCTCTCATTGATCCACCAGTTATGCCATCATCTTACCATCTTTTCCTCTTCTCTTCTAGTTTTTTGTAAAAACCTCTTTTTCGTCTTCCTCCTCCTATGAAATTGAGATTTTTGTGTAAATTTCTTAGAATTGAAAAATTGTATCTATCGCTGAAAATAAATATTTTCCATAAAACTCAGAAACATTAATAGAAAAAAATTGAATTTTTAAGAAAAAAATTAAATTATTTTAAAGTTTATTTTCATAATTTTTTATTTTTCTAACAAAATCTTTGACAAAAATATATAATGCATTATTTTATGTATTTTATCTAAGGTTATGTTCAATTCGTAGTTTTGATTTTGAAAAAATAGACCTTGATTTTGTTCTCCATTGCTATGTGATGATAATTGGCTAAATAATTGTCTAATAATATGTTTTAAGATACATTTGAGTCTCCATTGTTGGAGTCTATTTTTGTATTTTATAGATTCCTCCAAAATTATTGGTATATAGAAAATATGATTTTGTGCATACACAATAGTTTTTGTTTATTTTATTATAGTAGTATTGATAATATACTAAACATACCTATGTTAAATTATTTGTATTCTATTTTAATCTCTCAGCTTTATTGTATATTATATTATTTTTATGATCATATTTATTGTATTTCATTTATGTTGCTTCTTTACTGGTTATATTGGAAAGTATATATTTATATCGGTAAACGTTATGCTACATTTTCACAATTTGTCAACCAACATGTTGGCTTTCATACATATGCATAGATTTGGTTTTGTAATAGTGATGGGTGAATATAATCGTATTCTTATATATAACTATTTTTATTGTCCTATCAAATATTTATTGATTTATAGTTAAAATTATTAGTAAATAGACTTTATAAGTAAATTCATAGATACTTATGCACAAGTATCAATTTTGATTATGATAAAGAAAAGCTATTATATAGTAATGCAACTGCTTATAGTATTATATAATAATTTAGATTGAAAAAATTATGTGAGTATCTAATACCTTTTATGTATAATATTCTAATTGAAATTATTGATGTTTGATGTCTTCATTCTCTTTCACTTGTTTGAATGAAGTTGAGTTTTACTCTTAAGTGTCAATACAAATATAATAGATAAATAGTACTTTTCAAAAAAATCTTTCTATGATTTTAGAAGAGAGAAGACACAATCCAAGATGATAGCTAATAGTTCAAATATGTAAATCACTTTAGAGATTAGCCCTGCAATTATGCTATAAATTATATTTCTGATTTTTATTTTATGAAAAATAAAAAGTAGAGTACTTCCCATATATAAACAATTACAAATATAGTTAGTTAATATTATAAAATCACTTTCTAATACAAATAAAAAATAAATATGATACCAAAATAAATATAATAATTCTAATCGATATATTTTAAGCACTATATAAATAGTTACTTATCATTATAAATATTATTAAAAAATACCTTATTATATATACAAACAATCCAAGATAAGTATTTTCATAATATTATTAATATTACCATGTCAAAATAAATAAAAACCATCAAAAATGCATAAAATCGTATTATTTTGCACACACCAATAATTTTGGAGGAATCTAGCAAATACCAAAATAGACTCCAATAATAGAGACTCAAATGTATCTCACAACAAATCATCCAATAATTATAAAACTAAGTATAATTCATAAAAATAATACATTATATATATTAGGCAAAGATTATATTAGAAATATAAGAAATTATGAAAATAAACTTTAAAAATTAATTTTTTTTCAAAATTTAATTATTTCCATTAATACTCTGAGTCCTATGCAAAATATTTATTTTTCTATAATAGAGATAAGTCTTAATTCTAATAAATTTATACAAAAATTTCAATTTCATAGGAGAAGGAGGAAAAAGAGATGGGAGAGACAAAGACCTTGTAAGAAGCTTGAAGAGAGGAGGAAGCTGGTAAAGTGACACCATAATTAGTGGATTGGTGGAGATATTAACATGATAGGTGTATGGGTGATAGGTGGTGAGCAGCATGGGTATCAAAAGGAAGAAGAATAAACCCTAATCATTATTTTCTTAATGGCAATGGATTGGTGAAGATGATGACGTGATGAGCAAATAGTTGAGTAGCTTGTAGGCGACATAGGTATCATATGATGAATGTTAAACAAGTGCTTAAACTATGAGTGGACTGACATTTGTGTTATCTTTTATAATTTTGACCATAAACAAATTTTATATTTGATTATATCTTGAACATGTGTAGCTTATAATCAAGCTGAGTTTGAGATAAAAATTAAGTTTGTTTGGAAGCCTCAAATATAAATGGATATAAAGATAATCTTGAAGATAAAACATGAAGGTGCATCAATGGATGAGACTTGAAGAATTGAAGATGTCATAAAGAAAACTTAAGAGATTAAGTCCATTCACTAGATTTAAAATTTTTATTTATATTATAGTTGAGTCACTAAAGCTCATCTTATAATACTTTCACCGCCCTATCTTTTTTGTCTAAGATTAGTTATGAGTTAATATCAAATGCAAATTGAAGTTGCAGTAAACTAGTTGAAATTTTTTATAAACTTCAAGCATCCGAACATTAATATCTGAACATAGCACAAAAACTATGAGAATTACTCACAATTTCAGATGCCCAAACCTTTAGTTTGGATGACTGAAGATCAGAAGCAGTAACTTCAAAATTTCAGGTCTTTGGCTTTGGTTGCTCAAACCTTGCTTGTTCGGATACCTGAGCTAATGACATCAGTTATAATGGCTAGTTAAAATTGATCGTTAGAGTGATTCAGACACCCAAACTTTATAATCTTAATGTCCGAACATGGCAGAGAACATACAGTAATGGCTAGTTCTCTCCCTAATGGTTATCTAAGAGATTGGGGCTTGTTCTTTCCAGCACTTTTGTATCTTTTGAGCAATCTTTGACTTAAAACACAAGCTCCCAATATCCTACTAGCCTTCAAATGCTCTAAAGTTTGATCTTCAACTTTCAAATCTTCAAAAATCCTTATACTCTATTGAGAGGTCTTGTAATAAGACTTGAGTATAAATATTTCATTCTTTCATTATTGTAAAAACTTCTAGGCTATTAAGAGTGTCAGAGGATCAAGGATCTGGATTGTGAGTGCTCATTCACTTGGTTGAAAGCAAAAGCTGTAAAGGGGTTGGCTTCACCTACAAACCGATAATTCTAGTAGAGAGTTTAAGTTCTCATAATCAAGGCAAGGATCATGGAGTAGGCACAGTTGATCATCGAACTACATTAAAAATTATGGTGTTTTCTTTCCTTTTCTCATCTATTTTAGAATCACTTGTGATTTGTCTTTTACTTATGGATTTGTGATTTTTCATATTGGATTGTGAATTGAGTTTTGGTCTCAAATTGTAGATTTTTTAAAAAAAATCTAATTCACCTTTCTTCTTAGATCAGTTTTTGACTATCAATTGATATTAGAGCCCAATGCTCATATTTTTTGGATTTAACAACTTAAAGCTTTTTGATCCTATTATATGGATAATTTCAGTTTTTCTCTCTCTCTCCAAGAGAGGCAATCCACTACAAAATCTCCTCTTTTTAATAGTACACATTTTAATTATTTGAGGTCTCATATTAGAATTTTTATAAAAGCTATTGATTATGATCTTTGGCATATAGTGAAAGAGGGGTATACTCGACCTACCAAAATAATTGATGGTGTGAGAATCCCTAACTCTCGAGAGAAATGGAATGATTTGGATAAGAAAAATAATTTTTTAAATGCAAAGTCTATGAATATTTTATATTATGCTCTTAATTCGAATGAATTTAACTGTATTAGCACTTATGAAATGACTTGCAATATTTGGTATTATCTTGAAGTCACCCGTAAGGAAACAATGCAAATAAGAGAGTTCAAAGTGAACATATTAGTTAGCTAATATGAGCTCGTTTAGATGAAATGAAATGAGTCAATTATCGAGATGTTTATACATTTTACCAATATTATAAATACTTTGAAATCACTAGGTAAAATATATACTAATGATGAGATGATAAGAAAAATGTTGTGATATCTTCTTAGGTCTTGGGATCCAAAGGTGCCAAAGGTGACCTTACGAGAGACAAGATCTCAACAAGCTACCATTAGAAGAGCTCTTGGGGTCACTGATTACACATGAGATGACCTTGAAGGATTGGAGTCAAGAGGAAGAAGATGATAAAGGGAAAAAAATTATAGCACTCAAGGCCAAGGAGTTGAGCGATTAGAATAAAGAGGGTAGCAATCAAAAAATGGCTCTCCTCACAAGAAAATTCAAGAAATTTTTAAAGAAGACGCACATGCCAAGGAGACCAATGAGGAATGAAAATGTCATCACTATAAATGAAAATAAAGATGTGCCCACTTGCTTCAATTGAAAAATGCGTGGGCATATGAAGGCGAATTGTCTTCTCAACCCCCCCAATCAAAAAAGTTCAAGGAGAAGAAGAAATAAGTTATGGTAGTCACATGGGATAAATCGGAGACCGATGGTAAGGAGGCCTCATCCGATGGAGAAGTGACAAATCTATACCTCATGGCCCATAAGGATGAGGTATGTGATTTAACATTTAAAGAATTAGAAGATGCATTTGAGGACTGATGCTCTCCATATGAAAAATTACTTCACAAGTATTTCTCTTTGAAGAATAAATTATATTTACTTAAAAATGAGTTTCATGCTTTAAAATATTCTACTAGTGTTTGTGATTGCAAAAGTGGCTTAGAATGTCTTCAAAAAGAAATTCTTATTTTAAAACTCTCTATAGCCTCTTGTGATTGCAAAACTAGTATTGACAAGCTTCAAAAGAAGAACTTGGATTTGAAAAAAATACTTAAAATTTCATTACTGGCAATACTATCTTGAACATGATTTTGAAAAGTCAAAGCAATATTTTAAGGAAATTTGGACTTTGTTATATTTTCTCTTTTAGATCTAAATGCACCAAGTCTACCTTTGTAAAAGCTTCTAGTTCTACATTTTCAAAAGTCAAATGTAATTATTATTATCAAAGTGAACATATCTCCACTAGCTATCCAATAAAAAGAAAATTTTCTCTTAAATAAATTTGAGTAGCTGAGGGGATAATCTCAAAAGTCAAGGAATCTAAATTAGTTTAGCTTTCCAAAGCATCTTCCACTTGAGAAGCTTAGGTTAGCTAGAAGTAGCCAATGAGCTTTATTTTGCTATTTCTAGATAATCCAAAAAAGTAGGATTTCTTACCCATATTATTTTATCTTACACTACATTTTTTTTATTCATGTTTTTAATACATTATTGTTTTACTCTTTATCCTTATGGACTACTTAAAATGGGTTCCATCCTAATATTCTTAATTATTTTAGTTATGCTTCCACTTTAAGGATCAAAGAAAAAAATAATTTCTAAATAGTGATTACTTAAGGCACATGACAAAGAATCTATCAATGTTTGTATAGTTAAATGAAAAGGATAGAGGGTTTGGGAATATTCTAGAAGTAAAATTATAAGTATGAGTAATATTTCTATTGATTTATCTTTAATTAAAATGATCTTTTAGTAGAAGGACTTAGGGATAATTTTCTCTCCATTAGTCAACTATGTGATAAAGGATTTCATACTTTATTTAAGTCTAAACTTTGCATAGTTAGACATAATGTTGATGATATAGTAGACTTTATTGGTCATCACGATAGTAATATTTATTCTATTGACCAGCATGACTTAAAAAATGAAAAGTATTTTGTAGCTCAAGATGGCATTGAGTGACTTTGGTATAGAGTCTTGAGTATGTTAGTATGGATACCTTAGCCAAAGTCAACCGAAAGATGCTAGTGAGAGACCTACCCAATGGCATGTTCATCAAGAATCGTATATGTGATGCATGCCAAATAAGAAAGCAAGTGAAGACCTCCTACAATTCAAAGCAATGGTAACTTCAGCAAGCCTATTACAACTTCATCTAAACTTATTTAGACATATTGGAACTACAAGTCTATGAGATAAAAATTATACTTTTATTATTGTAGATAATTATTCTAGATATTCATGGGTTTTATTTCTTTCTCATAAAAATAATTCTTTTGATGCACTTATTAGATTTTGCAAAAGAGTTCAAAATGAAAAATGTTATATGATTTCTAAAATTCATATTGATCATGGTTAAAAATTATTATTTTGAACCTATCGTATAAAAAATGACATTGAATGTAACTTTTTGGCTCTATGACTCCATAACAAATTAGAGTTATTAAGAGAAAGAATAAGTCTATTTAGGAGATAGTAAGGGTCATGCTTAACAAGTATACATTACCCAAGTATCTTTTTATGAAGACCATTAACACGGCTTGCTATATCTTGAATTGAGTTTCTATTCGTCCAATTCTTGACAAAACTCCATTTGAGTTGTGAAATGCAAAAAAACCAAATATTGCATATTTTTCATGTTTTTTGTTGTAAATATTTTATGCTTAATGGAAAAGATCATTTGTCTAAGTTTAATTTGAACATCTTGGAAGGTATTTTTCTTCTCTATTCTACTACTTCAAAAGCATATAAAGTCTTTAACAAATCCTCTATGGTTATTGAAAAGTCTATAAATATTGTAATTAATGAAACTAATCCTCTATTAGAGAAGAAGTTTGTTGATATGATGTAGAGATCTCCAAGAAGATGGACGAGTTAAAAATTAAAGAGAAAGAAGAGGGTGAGCCAAGCAAAGATTTGAAAGAAAAAGCTAATGAAGATAAAGGGGATGAACAATAAAACAATGGAGAAAAAGAACTCTCTAAGGCTTGGAAATTCAAGAAGAATCACTCAGAATATCAAATCATTAGTAATCTTGATAAAGAGTAAAATTTAAACATGCTATTAAATATAATATTCATCATATCACTTTTCTTTCTCAAATTAAATCCAAGAACCTTGATGAAGCTCAAAAGGATGTTAGTTGAATTCTTACTATGCAAAAAAAAAAAACTAAATCAGTTTGAGCGAAATTAAATTTGGGAGTTTGTTCCAAGATCAAATTACTATCCAATAATTGGTACCAAATGGATCTGTAGGAAACAACTAGATGAAAAAGGTGCTATACTTCAAAACAACCCTAGATTAGTGGCCCAAGATTTGTAACAACTAAAGGATGAGATTTTCGTCAACCAAGCTAAGTACGCCAAGGAACTACTCAATAAGTTCAACATAGATGAAGCCAAGCTAATAGGAATTTCAATGAACCTTTTAACCAAGCTAGACAAAACTGAAGATGGGAAAAAGGTTGATGAAAAGTAGTATAGAAATATGATTGGTAGTTTATTATATCTTAATGCAAGTAGATCCATATAATATTTAGTATTTATTTATGTACTAGATTTCAAGCATCACCTAGAAAATCTCATCTATTTATTGTGTAATGTATACTTAGATATCTTAAGAGTACACTAGATCTAGGGTTATAGTATCCTAGGATTGATTAGTTTGATTTAGTCAAATTTTGTAATGCGAACTATGTTAGTTGTTGAGTGGATAGAAAGAGCGCAATTGGTATATGCCAATTTTTTGGGAAGGCTCTTATATCATAGAGTTTTAAGAAATTAAATGTCATGGCTTTTTCTAGCATTGAGGCTGAATATGTGGTTGTGAGCATTGTTGTTCTCAAATCCTTTAGATGTGGCAAACATTTCAAGATTTTGATTGCAAGTTTTCAAATGTACTAATTTATTGTGACAATACTAGTGCTATTAGTTTGTCTGCAAATGTGGTCCTACATTTTTTTCTCAAGATATATTAATATTCAACATCATTTTATTTGCGATCATATTTCTAAAAATAATATTTCATTGATTTTTATCTAAATCGATCATCAACTTGTGGATATTTTTACAAAACCTTTGAATAAGATGCAATTTTACCTAATTTGTAATGAAATTGGAGTTTTACAACTTAATTGAATTGGTTTTATATTGTGCAAATTGATTGACTTGTTTTATTTTGTAAAATTTTTCTTACTATCTACCAAGTTCGGATGCATGATTAGGATAGTTTGGACACTGAATTGGCATTTGATAACCAAATAGAGCTGTTCAGATGTCCAAACACTTTTTTGCAAATTTTGTTCTTTGCCTACTATCTTTGGACAACTGAATGGGGCGATTCGGACATCCTAATGCACAAATCCACTTAATAATCCTAGCCAGCCATCTTCTCCTTTCACTTTGGTGTGTGATCTCTCCTCCTCCAGCTCTTTGGCAACACCTAGTGACTCCTTCGGCATGCTCAAAGGTCTCTAGTGACTTTTCCCTCTATTTCCACCTTCCTCTTTTGCAATTTCTTCAAACTTTCCATAGCTCCTCACACCAAAACCCTACCCCTGCCACCCCCCCCCCCCACCCCCCCCCAAACCACCCTTGCCCCCACCCCACATCAAACATCTTTCAGCTTCAAGCTTGCTTTAGTGAGGAACCTCAATTCCCTCCCTAATTTCATTCCTTGACTAATTTTACTTGATTCCATGATTGATATGCTAGCTCTAGGATCATGCCACTATGTATTGTAGACTTTGGAGAACTAGCCTTTCCACCCTCTTTGTTACTCAAGGATGGTTTGATTTTGTTTCCTCCTGTGAGATCTATAGTAAGGAGGATATGTAGATGTTTTATTCCAATACCTCATTTGACTATGGCCTCATAACCCTCATCACCTACTATGGTGATACCTTAGATCCCAACACCCTAGGCCTCATCTTAGGACTTTCTACTGAAGGAAAAGAGATTACCTTCGCTCAATAATGGTCTAATGCAGACCTTCTCAAATTCTTTGGAACTATTTAAAGAGTTTTTTAGGATAACCATACATAGATAATGTATATGACTAAGACCTTGGAATCTAACCTCCTCCCTCTTTGCTCCTATGTTATCCACTAGATCTTTATCTATATTATCCTTTTGAATGGTGGGTATCATGATAAGATATCTTATATGAAGCTTTACTTGATCTATGGTATTCTAACCGAGCAATTAGTTAACTTTCCATATATTAGCCTTTGCCACATGACACAATATATCCTATATTCCACTAATGCTCTTAGCTACTCTAACATCACCACTCACTTCTTTTGTCATTTTCAAGTAGTCTCTATCTTCCAAGTCCACTCCATCATTATACTCCTCCTCAGACTTTTACTAGAGCCTCCCTTCACTCTATGGGATTCATCCCATAGGAGAATAATAATATCATATGGACACGAGATCAGCCACTTGCCATGGGTCGAGCCCAAGAGGACACTGCTACTACTATTGACACTAGTAGAGCAGCCAAGGATGTTGGAGTTGTTGTTGACACTGAGGATAGTAGATCTTTACATCAATCCATTGATCAGTGACTAGATGAGTTGACTAAGAGACTGATTAAACTTGAGGGGATAGCTACTTAGGGACTCAACAAACCATCAAGCACCTGGACTACATCGAGAGGATAATGACAATATTTATGGATTGGTTTGGGCTAAATCCAAGCACCTAGAGCTTCTATCTTATGCTTTTGTGCCTTTTGTATGGTTTTGAGTCAGCTTTGTATTTTGATGATGGTGTTTGTGAATGTTTGATTATTTGTGGCTTGGACTTTGTGGTTTCTATCAATGTGAGTATTTATGTTATGTGGATGTATATATATTGTGGCTATGTTCAATGAGACCTTGATCTTATAGAGATGTCCTTATTTGGTCATATTTATGGTATTTTACTTGTTGTGGATATGGACACTTATGGTTATATAGTTATTGTGCTTCTGATGTCCCTATTATAATTACTTTGTGCATTTCTACCCTTTTTATTGATGCCAAAAGGGAAAGAAAAATGATATAAAAATGATATGGCTAAATTATTTCAAATAGGGAGAGTTATTATAGTAAGAGTCTTATATTTTTATTCTAAAATTGCTAAAATTCTTATATAGTGTAAGGTTCATATCTATATTATGCATGGTTCTATTTGATAAATTACTTAAATTATAAAAATCTCTTTAATCAACTATATTATTAATTTTATTTTTGTGAGGGTTTGCCATAATCAAAAAGAGAGAGATTGTTGTCTTTTATAGTTTTGATGATGAACAAATCTTATATTTAATCACATCTTGAACATGTGTAGATGAACATGAAGATAATTTTGAAGATGAGGCATGATGGTGTATCAATGAATAAGACTTAAAGAATTGGAGATTTAAGGTCTTGGGGTTTGTTCTCTCTAGAACTTTTGCATCTTTTGAGCATTCTTTGACTAAGAACACAAGCACTCACTAGCCCACCAGCATCCAAGTACTCTAAACTTTAATCTTCAACTTTAAAATCTTCAAAAGTCCTTGTACTCCATTGAGAGGTCTTGTACTAAAGCTTGAGTGTACATTTTTTATTCTTTCATTATTGTAAACACTCCTAGGCTTTAAAGAGTGTTAGGGGATCAAGATATTATTCTTTATAGTTTTGATGATAAGCAAATCTTATATTTGATCTTCCCCTTGAGTATCGTGTAGCTAGCAATTAAGTTGAACACACAATGAAGTTCAAGCCCATTTGGAAGATGAGATATGATGGTAGATCAATGGATAGATCTTGATAGAATGAAGATTGGCTAGGAGAAGGCTCAAGAGAAGACTTAATAGGTTTAGCTTTTTTATTCTTCTTTGAGTCAAAAATTTGTTATTTGAATTTGTGGCTTAGGATCTTGGTTAACACTCAACTTATCTTAAAATGCCCTCACCGGCTTGTTTTTTATACAAGGTAAATTTGAGATAATGTCTAGCATGAACACTGAAGTTACAATGAAAATAGCATTATTTTTTGTTAACTTTGAACTCTGAAAATTTATAATTTGCACATCTGAATATAGCAAAAATAGCCTTAAAATTATGATAGCTTTGAACACCCGAACCCCTAGGATGGGATGCCCAAAGTTTAGAAGCTATAACTTTTGAGAAAAATTTGTGCTCAAAGTTTAGTCACTCAAAGTTTTGGTTGAATGTCAAAAATTGTACTATTTAGATGTCTATCGGATGCCCCAACATATGACATTAGCTTCAACAGCTAGTAAAATTTAACCATTAGGAGGTTTTAGATGTCCAAACCTCTATCAAATACCTAAATGTGGTAGAACACAGTTCAATGGCTAATGTTCTCACCAACTAGTATTTAAGGGATTGAAACTTGTTCTTTCATAACTTTTTATGCATTCTTGAATAATTCTCATCTGTGATAATAAGTTCTTAATAGTCCTTTCATCTCTAAGAGCTTTGATCCTTACACTTCAAATTTCAAATCTTCAAAGTCCTTATTCTCTTTTTGAGTAATTTTGTAGTGAGAAAAAAAAGCTAGATTTCATTCTTATGATCAAGTGTAAATGATCTAAGGCTGTTTGGAGTGGTTGAGGGACTCAAGCACCGGTTGGGAGCTCATCTTGCCTATTGGTGTAGGAAAACTTATAAGAGATTGGATTCACTGATAAAGAGATACACTAGAAAAGTATTATAAGTCCTCAAGAGCGAGAGAAGAGTCGTGGAGTAGGAGTGGTTGGTCTTCTAACTACATTACATCACAACGTATATTTTTTTCAACTTCTTTTACTTACTTGCAATTGCTTTTGATTGAGATTTACTTGAAATTGTGTTTGGAGATTGAATTATTTTTTGATTTCTTGAAAAAGGAATCATCATTTTTAAAAACCTAATTCACCATCCTCTCCCCTCTCCCTCTTCTTAAGTAAATTTTGTACTTTCAATTAGTATCAGAGCAAGATTCTCTATCTTTAGTTTAACTACCTAGAGTTTTTAATCTATTTTAATGGTAACTTTTGGCATTTCTCCATCCCTCCAAAAAGGATAATTCACAATTAGACCTCTCCTATTTAATGGTACTCATTTCAACTATTGAAAGTCTAGAATTAGAATTTTTATCAAATTTATAGATTATAATTTTTGACACATAGTGGAAGAGGGTTACACTCCACTCACCAAAGTAATTAATGATGTGAGAGTTTCCAAACCTAGAATAGAGTGAAATGATTTAAATAATTTTTTTAAAAAATGTTAAAGATATAAATATTCTTTATTATGCCCTTGATCATAATGAGCTTAATAGAATTAGCATGTATGAAATGTCTCACAAGATTTGACTTGCCTTGAGGTTACCCATGAGGGTACAAGGCAAGTCAAGGAGTATAAAGTAAACATATTGGTTTATCGATATGAGCTCTTTAGAATAAAATCTAATAAATCAATCATAAAAATGTTCACTTATTTTACGGAGATTATTAATATCTTGAAATCTTTTGGAAAAGTTTATATTAATGATAAAATGGTAAGAAATATTTTATGGTGTCTTCCAAAATCATAAGATCCCAAGGTGACTACAATTTAGGAGGCAAAGGACCTCAATAAGTGGCCCTTAAAAAAACTCTTGGGGTTACTCATCACTCACAAGATGATCATAAAGGATAGGATATAAGAGAAGGATGAAGACAAGAAGAAGAAAGGAATTACTCTCAAACTAAAAGAGTCTAATGATGATGAGAAAGATAGTGATGGGAAAAAGACCCTCATCACTAGAAAGTTCAAGAGTTTCTAAAGGGGAGGTGCATGCCAAGAAGACCTTCAAGGAATGAAAGGAACTACAATAATGATGAAGAGGCAAAGATTCCCACATATTTCAAGTGCAAAATGTCTAGCCATGTGAAAGTGAATTGCCCTCTCAACCCTCAATGGAAGAAATTTGAAGGGAAGAAAAAGAAAGTACTGGTAGCAACTTGGAACAATCCGGAAGAAGAAAATGAAGATATCTTATTCGATAAAGAGATTACCAACTTGTGCCTTATAGCTATTGAGGACAAAGTATGTGATTTAAGTTTTGATGAACTGCAAGATGTATTTGAAAATTTATATACTAGATATATAAAATTACTTCATAAGCATGCTTTTTTGAAAATAAGTTCAATTTTCTTGAAAGAAATTTTGAATCATTGAACTTGTCTACAAATTCATGTGATTTGCAAAAAGAAAATTAAGCTTCTTCCAAAAAAAAATCATGTTTTAAAAATTTTTATAGCATCTTGTGATTGCAAAATGAATATTGAAAAGCTTCAAAAGGAAAATGTCAACTTGAAAAAGACTTAAAAATTTGTTCCATGGAAATTCTACTTTAATATGATTTTGAAAACTCAAAGGAATGTTTTAAGTAGATCCAAATTTGATTTCATATCCTCTTTTAAATCTAAAGATACCAAGTTCACTTTTGTGACGGCTTTAAGTTCTACATCTTCAAAATTGAAATGCAGTTATTGTTGCCAAAGAGGACATGCCTCCACAAGTTGACCAATTAAGATAAATTCTTCTCTTAAGCAAATTGGGGTGACTAAGAGGATTATTCCTAAAGCTAAGGAGTCCAAACTTGTTTGGACTTCTAAAACATCCTTCACTTGAGTAGCATTAGTTAGCTAGAAGTGGCCCACATATTTTATACTTGCTAATTTCCTATGGTCATCTTTCTAACTAATCCAAAGGTAGGATTCACTTTACTCATTATTTTATTATACATTATATTTTTTATTTATTATTGTAATTATTTTATTCTCTAACCTTATGGACCCATACTTAGAGTAGGTTCTATCTTAATATTCTTAATCATTTTTAGCTATGCTTCCACTCCAAGGATCAAAGAGATAAATGATTTTTAGATAGTGATTGCTCAAGGCATATGATGAAAAAACTATCTATGTTTATAAAGATAAAAGAAAAGAATAAACAGCATATCACTTTTGGAGATAATGGTAGAGGTAAAATCATTGGTATTGAAAATATTTTTATATCTTCTTTAATAAAAAATATTATTTTAATAGAAGATCTTAAGAATAAATTACTCTCTACTAATCAACTATGTGATAAAGGTTTTTATGTTATATCTAAGTTAAAAGTTTACATAGTTAGACATGATGATGATGATGATGTAGCCTTCATTGGTCATCGAGATGAAAATGTTTATACTATTAAGCAAGATGACTTGAAAATGAGAAGTGTTTTGTATCTCAAGATAGCAATGGATGGCTTTGGCATAGAATACTTGAACATGCAAGTATGGACACTATAGCTAAAGTCTACTGGAAGGAGCTAGTAAGAGGTATACCCAAAGGCAAATTCATCAAGGATCAAATATGTTATGCATGTCAAATTGAGAAGCAAGTGAAGACCTCTCACAAATTTAAAATATTTGTCACATCAATAAGGCCGCTACAACTCCATCTAGACTTGTTTGGACCAACTGGGAATACAATTCTAGAAGGTAAAATTATGCTTTTGTAATTATTAATGATTATTCTAGATTTACATAGGTTTTGTTTCTTAAAAATAAAAATGACTCCTTCAGTGCTTTTGTTATTGATGATTACTCTAGAATTTGAAAATCATTTGTTTGAAAAATATTGTATTGAAAATAGTATTGGACATAACTTTTCAGCTCCATGCACTTCACAAAAAAATGGAGTAGTGGAAAGGAAAAATAGATTTCTTCAAAAAATGGCAAGAGTGATGCTTAACGAGTACTCTCTACCCAAACATTTTTGGTTGGAGGCTATCAACATGATATGCTATATCTTGAATCAAGTTTCTATTTGCCCAATTCTTGACAAAAGACTCCATTTGAATTGTGGAATAACAAGAATCCAAATATTGCATATTTTCATGTTTTTAGTTAAAAATGCTTTATTTTGAATACAAAAGATCATTTGTCCAAATTTGATTCAAAAATATTTTAAGGTATTTTTTTGGGCTATTCTACTACCTTTAAGGCTTATAGAGTCTTCAACAAGTTATCCATGGTTGTTGAAGAATCTATTAATATCATATTTAATGAAGCTAATCCTTATTTGGAGAAAAAACTTATTAATGATGATGTAGATATCTTCAAGAAATTAGATTAGATGCACCTCAAGGAGAAAAAATAGGGTGAGTCAAGCAAAGATTCAAGGAATGAGAATGATAAAGATGAAGAGAATCAACACGAAGAGCAAGGTGAAGATAATGAGCTCTCCAAGGCATGAAAATTTCAAAAGAGTCACTCGAAAGCTCAAATCATTAGTAATATTGATCAAGGGATAAAAACTAGAAATATTATTAAATACAATCTTCATATTATTGTTTTTCTTTCTCAAGTTGAACCCAAAAATCTTAATGAAGCTCAAAAGAATGAAAGTTGAATTCTTACTATATAAGAAGAATTAAATCAATTTGAGTAGAATCAAGTTTGGGAACTTATTTCAAGACTAGATAATCACCCAATTATTAGTACCAATAGGTTTTTAGGAACAAGTTAGATGAAAATAGTGTTGTGTTTTGAAACAGAGCTAGATTAGTGGCCAAAGATTTTAACCAAATTGAAGATATTGATTTTGAAGAAACTTTTGCACCCATTACTCATTTGGAATCTATTCATATTTTACTTGTATTTACTTGTTTTAAATACTTCAAACTTTTTCAAATGGATATCAAAAGAGCATTTTTAAAAAGTTTTTTATCAAAAAAAATTTATGTTGAACAATCTCCTGATTTTGAGGATTTGCATTTTTCAAACCACATTTTAAAATTGAAGAAGGCTCTATATGGTCTCAAGCAAGCTCCAAGAGATTTGTATGAGAGACTAAGTTTATTATTTCTTTTAAATAATTTCAAAAAAGGTTGTACTAACACCACATTATTTATCTTAAAAAGCATGATGATTTATAGTAGCACAAATTTATATTGATGGTATTATATTTGGTGCTACTAATGAAAATATTTGTGAAATATTTGCAAGTACTATGACAAAGGAGTTCGAGATGAGCATGATAGGAGAATTAAACTTCTTTCTTGGATTCCAAGTGCAACAAATAAAGAGTGAGCTCTTTATCAACCAAGCCAATTACACCAAGGAACTACTCAAGTAGTTTAACATTAATGAAGCCAAGGCAATTGGAACCCCAAGAGTCCTTCAACCAAGTTGGGCAAGGATGAAGAAGGTAAAAATATTGATAAAAGTGGTATAGATGTATGATTAGTAGTTTATTATATCTTATTGAAGTAGACCCAATATCATATTTAGTATTTATCTATGTACTAGATTTTAAGTATCTCCTAAGAAATCTCATTTAATTTTCATGAAACATATACTTAGATATTTTAATGGTACACTAGATTTAGAATTATGGTATCCAAGGAGTGATTGTTTTGACTTGATTGGATTTTATAATGCGGACTATGCCGGATGTCGTGTGGATAGAAAGAACACCAGTAAAACATGCCAATTTCTTGAAAAATCTCTAGTTTTATGGAGCTCCCAAAAATAAAATTTCGTGGCTCTTTCTACCACTGAGATTGAATATGTTACTGTGGAATGTTGTTATTCTCAAATTTTTTTGATGCAATAAACACTTTAAGATTTTAATTGTGACTTTTCAATGTATCAATTTATTGTGACAACACTAGTGCTATTAGTTTGTCCAAAAATCTAGTATAACATTCTCATTCTAAAAATATTGATATTGAATATCATTTTATCTAAGATCATATTTCTAAAAATAATATTTTATTAATTTTATCGAAACTGATCTTTAACTTGTGAATATTTTTACAAAACCTTTGGATGAGACTTGATTTTATTTGATTCAGGATAACATTAGCGTTTGAAACTTTCTTGAAAATAATTGAGTACTCTTATTGGTTGCCCTAGCTTACTCAACCTATATGGTTTGGACATCCAAAAGAGGATCTTTCGGACACCCAAACTCTACATAAATTTTTTGCTCTCAAATTGCAATTCTTCTATCACCCAAAAAAATAAACATTGGATGCCTGAAGATAATTGCTTCCAATGTTTGGCCAAAAAATCGGATGACTAATTGCAATAAGGCCCTTTGTATGTGAACATTGAACACTTGAACTTACCTTTTCAAATGTCTAAACTCATAAATCTTCATCAAAACCCTAGACCACTTCCCTTTTTCCCCAAATTACTCTTGCTACATCCCATTCCTCTAGCCCTCCAATGACCTACTGTAGCTTCTTTGGGCCTCCTTCAGCTTCTCCAACACTACCTCCTCCCTTCTCACCTACTCTCCTTCCTTCTCTCTCAATCTCACCTTACCTCCCTACACCAAGACCCCCATCGCCAAGAGGAAGTGGTCTAAAGCCAAATCCGCTAGTAGTGAGCCACCTCAATTTCCTTCTCAATTTCACTCCTTGAGCTATTTTGAAAGGTTTAGGGATAGATTTGCTAGTACTAGGGTCATTCCACCTTGCCTTATTAATTTCCAAGACCTAGCCTTCCTTAACCTCACTACCCTCTTCCATGTTCAAGGTTGGTTCGCCTTTGTATCCTCCCGTAAGCCCTACATTAAAGAGGACGCATGGATATTCTAGTCCAATGCCTCCTTTGACCTCAACTGCATGACTCTCACCACTTACTATGGGGATATTGAGATTGTCCTTAATACTAACCTCTTAGCTATTATCCTAGGCTTAACCACTAAGGGGGAAGATATTACATTCGATCAGCAGTGGTCCAGTGTCAATCTCCATATTACTTTCAAGAGGCTATTGAGAGGGTGTTTGAGGAGAACCAAGCACAAGCCTTACAGATGATGAAGGCTCTTTTCTCTAATCTTGTTCTACTACAATCCTATGTCTTCAATAGTTTCTTGCCTATATCCTCATTCTGAAGGGTGGGCATCAACATGAGGTCTTCTTTCTTAAGCTTTTATTGATCTACTGCCTTCTGATCGGGCATATAGTCAGCCTTCCCTACCTCATCCTATACCATATGGACCAATATATCCTTCACACCACCATTGTCCTTGGCTATGCACACCTCATCCCTCACATCTTTCACCACTTTGGGATAGTTTCCACTAGCTCAAACTCTCTCTACCACTATACCCCTCCTCAAACTTTCACCCATGCCTCCCTCCGCCATATAGGGGTTTAGCTTACAAGATGATGACCACTCTATTTGAACGTGGGATTGGGCACCTACCACTAGCTAGGTTCGGAAAAAAGCACCAACTAATGGTAGCACCCATGCCATGGATGCTGAGGCTGGAGCTGCTCTGAGGGCTACCAGTGCTAGAGCTGCTTCATAGTGGTTAGTTGATTAGAAGCTAGGTGAGTTGACTAAGTGGTTGGATTGCCTCGAGGGGCTTGTCACCAGCAGCACCCAACAGGTCTTGTAGAGTCTTGATCATCTTGATGGGACTTTGGGTGTTTTTATGTATCATTCTGGATAGGGACTAAGCATTTAGACATTTTGTATGTCTTGATGTTTTTTGTGATTTGGCCTTGTGTTTTGCTATTGAGCTTAGGCTTCTTATTGATGGGTTGAGTAGATGGTGATTGATCTTGACTTGTATCTTGTCTCTTACTATTAGTTTTATGGATATGGATGTTTTTTGGGATTATGGTTTGTAAAGATGATGGACTTATATGCTTGTGGATTGTGCATTCTTATGCATTTGGTTGTGGATCTCTTTGGATATGTGTACCTCCTTCTTTATCTCCCTATGTATTACCCTTTTTGTTGATGTCAAAAGGACAAAAAATATTGCAATAGTAAGGGAGAGCAATGAGCAATTATAAAAAATTATTAATTATAGGATATTATTATTTGTTGACATATGGTGTCAGTAAGGGGTAGCTTACATATTTTTTCTCTTGTCTTTGCATAAATATAGTTTTTATTATCTTATAATAAAATTTTCTTTACTTAATTGGATTATGTACTTTTTACTTGTAAGGGTTTGTCATCATAAAAAATGGGGAGATTATTGTCCTTTATAGTTTTGATGATAAACAAACCTTATATTTGATCTTCTCCTTGAGCATTATGTAACTAGCAATCAAGTCAAACCCGCAATGAAGTTCAAGTCTGTTCGAAAGCCTCGGGTATGGATAAACATGAAGATATCATTGAAGATGAGACATGATAGTAAATCAATGGATAGATCTTGAAGGAATGAAGATTGTCTAGAACTCTTTAAGACTCAATAGGTTTAGCTTTTCTATTCTTCTTTGAGTCAAAGATTTGTCATTTGAATTTGTGGCTTAGAAACTTGACTAACACTTAACTTATCTTAGAATGCCCTCACTGACTTATTTTTTATCTAAGATAAATTTGAGATGATGTTTAGGATAAAGACTGAAATTATAGTAAAAATAGCATTATTTTTTGTTAACTTAGGATGCCTAAAATTAATCGTTCGAACACCTAAATGTAATAGAAATAGTCTTAAAATTACTGACAGCTTTGGACATCCGAACCTCAGGATTGGATACTTAAAGTTTGAAAGTGGTAACTTCTAAGAAAAATTTATGCTCAGAGTTCGGTCACTCGAACCTTTGGTCAAACATTTGAAATTATACTATTCAAATGTCTAAACCTTGTGATTGAATGCTCAAATTTATGATATCAGCTTCAACAGCTAGTAAAATTTGACCATTGGAAGGCTTCAAATATTCATACATATGCCCGAATGCGGCAGACTACAACTTAATGGCTAGTATTCTCACCAACTAGTATTTAAGAATCTAAAAATTATTTTTTTCATAATTTTTTACACATTCTTGAGTAATTTTCATATGTGATAACAAGTTCTCAATAGCCCTCTAGCCTCCAAGAGCTCTAATCCTTATGCTTCAAATTTCAAATCTTCAAATTTCTTATTCTCATTTTGAGTGATCTTATAGTGAGCCAAAAGAGCTAGATTTTATTCTTGTGATCAATTGTAAATTCTCCAAGGCTATTTAGAGCGGTTGAGGGACTTAAACTCTGGTTAGGAGCTCATCTTGCCTATTAGTGTTAGAAGACTTGTATGAGGTTGGCTTCACTAACAAAATGACATACTAGTAAAGTGTTATAAGTCATCAAGAGCAAGAGAACGGTTGTGAAATAGGAGTGGTTAGTCTCCTAACCATGTTACATCGCAGTGCATATTTTCTCAACTCCCTTTACTTACTTGCAATTGCTTTTGATTGAGATTTACTTGAAATTGTGTTCAAGAGATTGAATTATTTTTTATTATTTGAAAAATGTGTCATTGTTTTTAAAAACCTAATTTCACGTGCACCCCCCCCCCCCCCCCCCCCCCCCCCCCCACCCCCCCCCCCCGCGCGGCTCTCTCTCTCTCTTAGGTGGATTTTGTGCTTTGATAAGACTTCAAATTGTGAGTGCTGATTCGCTTGATTAGAAGGAAAGGTTACAAGGGAGTGGCTTCACCTACAAATTAATGACTCTAGTGGAGATTTCAAATCCTCAAGATTGAGGTAAGGGTCCTGAAGTAGACATAGCTGATCACCGAACTACATAAAAAATCATAGTATCTTCTTTCTTCTTCTCATCTACTTTATAAGTGCCTGTGATTTGTCTTTTTCTTTTCGATTTGCAATTTTTTGGATTGAATTTTGAATTGATTTTTAGTCTCAAAGTGTACATTATCTTTAAAAGACCTAATTCACCCCTCCTCTCTCTCCCCCTCTTAGGTCAATTTTTAACTATCAGTTAGAAGAAGAAAAGAAAATTGTGAGTAGACTGACACGAGGAAAAAAAGGAAAAAAAAGAGAACCAAAGATAAAACTGTAATTTTTTTCTTTTAAAACATTGTTAATAAAGGCAAAGGGGACAAAAAAAAAGTGATATAATATGTTAAGAGATGTTTGATCAATTAAAAAAAGTAGAAAAAAGTATGAAGAAGATTCAAAGTTTTCATAAGGTTCTTGATAATCTAACTATTCCTATAAGAGAGGTGGAAAAGCGATAAATTTTTTTTGAACAATTTTACTCTTAAATATTGTAAGGACAATAAAATCTATTTTTAATTATTAAATTTTAATTTATTTAAAAGATATTTTGGAACTCTATCTAATTCTCATTGTTACTATCCCTTCTTTTCTGTCGTTTCCTCTTTATTTTTTTTGCTTTCAAACCCCCACTCCAGAGACTCCTTCTCCAAATCTATTAGATTCCTCCAAGAATCCCATGACTACACCACCTTTTAGATATTACATTAGATTTGAAGCATCACCTTGGAGTAGGTGAGGTTTAGTCATTTTCTCTTTATTTCTTTTTCTTTTCAAACTCCTAGTCCGGAGCCCTAGCTCTTCCTTGAGCTTTTCCTTCTCTAAATCTATTGGATCCATTCAATCATTGCTCACATGGTCTCTATCCCAATCTTCAACAAGCCCCTCTTTTAAGACTCTCACAATCATACCACCTTTGAGATCTCATGCTAGATCTAAAGCCCCACCTTCGAGCAGGTGAGGTTTTGGTTAATTTTTTTCTCAAACACAGGTATGGTACTGCATCTTTTTTATTTCCATCATGTTATTTGATTTATGGCCGTAGACAAATTTTTGTTGCTTTGAGAGATGGAGATAAGAGGAGTCTTGGTTCAGTGTTGAGAGTTTTGAGCTCATTGCTTCATGGTATGGATGCTAGATTTGTGCTCTCCGTTCCAGTCTTCAACAAGCCCCTCCTTCAAGACTCCCATGACCGCACCACCTTCAAGATCCCATGCTAGATTTGGAGCCCCACCTTTGAGCAAGTGAGGTTTTGGTTAATTTTTCCTCAGACACAAGTCTGGTTCTATGTCTTTTTATTTCCATCGTGTTATTTGATTCATAGCCATAGGCGAATCTCTGGTGCTTTGAGTGATGGAGATGAGAGGTGCCTTGGTTCAGCGTTGAAAGCTGTTAGCTCATTGCTTCATGGTATGGATGCTCAATTTGTGCTCTCCATTGAGTCTTCAACAAGCTCCTCCTTTAAGACTCCTACGACCGCAACACGTTTTAGATCTCATGCCAAATATAGAGTCCCACCTTTGAGCAAGTGAGGTTTTGGTTAATTTTTCCTCTGTCGTAGGTCTAGTTCTGCATCTTTTTATTTCCATCATGTTATTTGATTCATGGCCATAGGAAAATTTATGGTGCTTTGAGAGATGGAGATGAGAGGAGTCTTGGTTTGGCGTTAAGAGATTTGAGCTCATTACTTCATGATATGGATGTTGGATTTGTGCTCTTCTTGGTTCAATGGAGATATCATCTTATTTTGTTTTGTTTTCTCTGAATTGTGGCTGATTTTCATGGTTTCTTCACAAAGTCTCTTCCCTACATTGTGATTGCCGGAAGTGAAGCCAGACACATACAAGATTAGTGAGTGAGGTGATCAACTTTGAGAACTCTTTTTTCTGTTTTTTGGTTTATCCTTATATCGGGATTTTGTTTTTCTTGATTTTAGGGGATCATTATTCAGAATCTTTTTTTCTATTTGTTTTGGTATTATTGTATCAGGATTTTTCTTTTTTTGATTTGAGGTGAGGATTTTGATAGATTTTATCTCATTGCAGAAGCGAAAGAGGGCTTGGTGAAGAAGCTGATTCTTTAGGTAGAAGATTAGCTGTGGGATACTGACTATTGTAATATTGTAACATGGGTTACTAATGTGCATCTTGATCTCTTCTTCTTCTTCTTCTTCTTCTTCTTCTTCTTTTTCTTTTTTATTTTCCCATTTTCATACTTTTTTATCTCACTGATTACTAGTATACTTCTCCTTTATATGTAGCTCATTCTGATGCATGATTGTGGATTTGTCTAACTGAATGATTATTGATTTTTGCATATGACAGTAATGGTTTTCGTGCAAAATTTGTGATGATGTAGATCTTTCTTGTATCTCTTCAGAAATGGAGGGAAGACTTGACATGGTTGAGCTGATCTACTTGTTATGTTGCTTCAGGTCTATGGTCCAGTTAATTATTTTTGAAATTCAGTGAAGGTATCTGAACAGTTCTAGATTTATGATGATATAGTTCTTTTTTTTGTATAAAGGAGCATAATTATTTACAATTAATAATTTCTTCCCTTTGATTATCTATTTTGTGGGCTTCATACTTCATTGGTTGCTGTATTATCATTTAAAAAGTAGTGACAGTAAACCAAATGAATATGTCTGCTCAAGTTTTTATTTTCACTTTGGTTGACTTCAAGGAGACTAATTGTTGATTAAAATGAAATGAAAAGTATGTGACAATTTATGGCTCTATTGCACAAGCTATTCAAAATCAAAGGGAAATAGAAGCACTTCACAGAAACTTGAATTTTTGCCTCAAAGCCAAAGAAAAATTGAAGAGGTATTTGACAATTTTATTTTTGTAGAATGTTTGTGTTTACTGTGTTTCATCTGATTCATCTATGAGATATGAATTCAATTGTTTTATTCTTTTTTTTTTTTGCAGTGATTGTGAAACTTTCATCTCAGTTAATAGTCTGCATATAAATCTTTGGAATTTGGATATTAGCAACCAGAGCTTTAACATTGTTGATAGATCCACTACAAGAAAGCTAAATATTTGAAAGGTCTTTTCATTGCAGCCGTACAACGACTGGCATTGTGTTTTTATATATGGCGCATCCTCTTCTAGGTGAGGACATTGTTCTTTCAAAAAGTGAATCAAGCCTACAAATATGGAGGATCTAAGGGGTAAATAAGCACGGTTAATTTTATGATATGTTCGCAAATTATGAAAGTCACAAACTAAAAGTTCAGTGATTTTCACCTTGAAATTAAATTTGCAACTGATTACAGACTTTTGTCCTTTGTTTGGATTAAACTATTTCCCCATCTTGGCATCCCTAATCTTGTAATTGTCATTTTAGTTGCAAAAATATAGTTTGTCACCAATTAAGCACTCAAAAGCATATCTTCTTGAGAAGGCGCTTCAGATGGTTTAGCATTTTTATGGAGAACTAAATTGTTGATGATCTTTGATGTATTTTTTTTCCCTTATGATTAGTTGTTCTAATATTTGGAATAGTTGTATATCATAAATACACTATTACCTATTTTTAGTAAAATATTTAGTAGAATAAGGTTTCTGAAAAGTAGCTTATTTGGCATCATAAACTCAAGAGTCCTTTTTGGGACAATCATTTGGCAGAGCTTATGCTTGTTTCTGTATTGTGCAAAGGTATCTGTTGTTAGTTGGCCTTGATTCACATTTGATGCTAATAAATACACCATTTTTTCTTGTACACAAATCACAAATCTGTCATACTAGCATCTCAGTTTCTCTCCCTTGGAAATGGTTGATGTACTAATTGTATTTTGGTTTATGACAGTTGATTAAAAAAGATCCTTTTTATTTTTCCTCAACAAAATATTGCTCATAAGCCTTTGTTATAGCTTTGTACCTTTTGTCATCTTTTGTCAATTTTCAACATGTCAATATCTGTGCATTGCATTGTATTATTGTTAGCTATAATGGACCATACAATCTAATATGATAATTGATTATCTCAATTATGACTCTTGATATACATGATAATATGTTTATTTGATGTAGGACACTCAAAGAAAATTAGATATATCAAAAGAAGCTAATTCAGAAGTCAAGGGGCCATGACAAATCATTTGATTCACTCTTTTATTTAAACTTAGGATTTACCTTACTTGGTACCTTTCTATATTGAAATTTTCTTCATTATGATGTCTAAGGTCTTATTCTCGGATTCCACTAACCCAAGATTAATTTTGAGCTGAATCCTATTCAGTTTAGGACTTAGAAAGGATGAATCCTTATTAGGATTTTATTTTTGTAGGTTAACTTATTTAGAACTTCTACCAACCTAATTAATGAGTTCAAGCAGAGTTGTATTCAGTTTAGGACTTGAGAAGCCAAAAACTTACTCAAATTGGATTTCTGGTATTTGTATAAATAGGCCTTCAGCCCTATGAGCGAAAAACCATTTTTATTCTCAATAAAGTTCTACTTTAGCAAATTTTCTCACTTTCTTGTGGATTCAAGGAGTTCTTAAAAAAGGCAATGGTGTTTTCCTCATCTACCACGCTTATTGCTACATCAAGTGGTATCAAAGCGAGGCTATCCTTGCTTAATGTCTAACGACGATGCAACCAGCGAAAACCCTAGGGACGGTGCTCCTGTGGGTAATCATATCAGCCGTGAGTATTTTTTTATTCGACCATGGAGGCAATCTAAAACTCACTTGCAAGCTTGATGCTGAGGATGGATCAACTTGAAGGCTTGAATCAACCACGTTGACGAATCGATGAAGTGACTTGCGATCCAATTGGTCGACGAAAGGCTCTGCAAGTGAATCCAAAGGGTTTACAAATCCTTGAAAACTCCAGCGATGAAGAAATTGAAGACATCCTTCATCGACTAGATTCTGAGCATGATAGACATCATGATTTTCATTTGAAGATTGATCTCCCATCTTTCAATGGCCAACTTCAGATCGAAGATTTTCTCAATTGGCTTGCTGAAGTGGAACGATTCTTCGACTACATGGAGATTCCAAATTCAAAGAAAGTGAAGCTTGTTGCTTACTTACTCAAGGGGGGTGCATCAGCATGGTGAGAACGCATCCAGTTGGAAAGGACACGCCAAAATAAAGCTCCAATTTGAGCATGGCCACGGATGAAGGCTCTTCTCGAAAAGAAATTCCTTCCCACAGATTATGACCAGGAACTATTTCAACAATATCAAAATTGTCAATAGGGTAATCGCAGTGTGAAGGCATATGCTGAGGAGTTCTATTGCCTATCAACATGTAATATTCTAGTAGAGACTGAATCTCATCAAGTGGCAAGATTCATCGATGGGTTATACACAATCATCCAAAATAGGATTTTCTTGCAATCTATTTGGATGTTTAATGAGGCTGTGAGGAGTGCAACTTGTGTGGAGTCCCAATTGGAGTGACCTGTCATCAGAAATCAAGTGGGAAGAACCATTGGTGAGAATTTAGAAGGAGCACAATCTATTCCTAATAGAGGTGCAGCTACACAACCTCCTCGACCTCCCACACAAGTGAGTCTTGAAGATAGACCTACAAGGTCATCAGGAAACACCACATCAGCAAAGAACCCAAGTTCAAATCTTGATCTAAAGTGCTATCGCTGTGGAAAATTTGGACATCGTTCTAATGTTTGTCCAGCATGACAACCTGTGAACCTTGCTATTGAAGATAATTTTGTGGTGAAAATTTACATGACTCAAGAGATGATGACCTAGATTGTGATCAAGAAAACTATGAAAATGCAATATTCGAGGAGCCTGATGGTAAAAGGTCATCTTTAGTAGTTCAGAATCTGATGTACATCCCAAACCAAGAGGAAAACCTACAATGTCACAATATTTTCCACACTCAATGTACAGTAAATGGCAATATCTATGGCATGGTTATTGATGGGGGAAGCAGTGAAAATATCATCTCCAAGACTATGGTCGACAAGCTTCAATTGAAAACGGAATCACATCCCTCTCCCTACAAGATCGGCTAGATTGAAAAGGTTGGTGAAACCAAGGTAATTGAACAGTGTCAATTTTGTTTTTCCATTACAAAATTCTACAAGGATGAGGCAACCTGTGATGTTGTGGAGATGGATGCATGTCATATTCTTCTTGGCAAACCTTTGTAATTTGATAGAGATTCTACACATCATAGGCGAGACAATTGTTACATCTTCTTCAAAGATGAAAAAAAAATTATCCTTACCCCCATTGGTGAAGAGCATCAACCCAAAAGTTTATAAGATGAGGGTCACTCCTTCCTGATTGTGCAAAATTTTATAAACAAGGCTAAAGAAACAGCTCAAATATTTGTTATGATTGAGAAAGGAATGGAGACAATGCCCACTAAAGCTCCAAAAGGCTTGCAACCCTTCCTAGATGAATTCAAGGAAACCATGCCCGATGATATTCTTGATGAACTACCCCCAATGAGAGATATTCAACACCACATTGACCTTGTTCCTGGAGCAAGTTTACCAAATTTGCCCCACTATAGAATGAGTCCAAAAGAGTCACAAATTTTACAAGACAAGGTTGAAGAGTTGATCAGAAAAGGAATGGTCAGAGTTAGCATGAGCCCATGTGCAGTTCTAGCCTTATTGACACCTAAGAAAGATGGAAGTTGGTGGATGTATGTAGATAGTCGAGCCATCAATCGAATCATGGTAAAGTATAGATTCCCAATTCCTCACTTAGAGGACATGTTGGACATGTTGGAAGGGTCAAGGTTGTTCTATAAGATAGATTTGAGGAGTGGATACCATCAAATCAAAATTAGACCCGGTGATGAATGAAAAACTGCTTTCAAAACAAAAGGACTTTATAAGTGGCTTGTTATGCCTTTTAGACTCTCAAATGGACCAAGTACTTTCATGCGATTAATGAATTAGGTACTCAAATCTTTCATTGGTCATTTTATTATTATTTACTTTGATGATATCCTGGTGTATAGTCATAATAAAGAAGAATATAAAAGGCATCTAACAGAAGTACTTACTGTGCTGAAGAACGAGAAGTTGTACATCAACTCAAAGAAATGTCATTTTATGACTACCACTTGGTGTTCTTGGGATTTGTGGTAAGTGCCGAAGGCATTCATGTTGATGAAGAAAAGGTAAAAGCTATTAAGGAATGACCGATACCCAGAAGTGTATTAGAAGTTAAAAGCTTCCATGGTCTGGCGACATTCTATCAGAGATTTGTTAAAAACTTTAGTTCCATTATGGCACCAATAACCGAGTGTTTGAAGCAACGCAAGTTCTCTTGGACTCAAGAAGCTAATAGATGCTTCGAGTTGATCAAGGAGAAGTTATCTACTACACCTGTTTTGGCATTGCCTAGCTTCGAGAAGTTATTTGAGGTAGACTGTGATGCTTCGTACATAGGCATTGGAGCCGTTCTATCCTAGGAAGAAAGACCAGTAGCTTTCTACAGTGAAAAGTTGAGTGAAGCTCGAAAGAAGTGGTCAATATATGAGCTAAAATTTTATGCGGTTGTACAAGCAGTTCGTCATTGGAAGCACTATCTAATTCAACGAGAGTTCATTCTATATACTGACCACCAAGCTTTAAAATTCATTGATAGCCAAAAGGACTTGAATCGCATGCATGATCGATGGTCGTCATTCTTACAGTAATACACCTATGTTTTGAAACATAAATTTGGACAAAAAAATAAGGTGACAGATGCTTTGAGCCACAGGGTAGCCTTGATGGGAACTATAAGCAACGAAATTGAAGGGTTTGATTATTTGAAGGAATTGTATGCTGAAGATGAAGATTTTAAAGAGGAGTTTAGAAAGTGCCAAGCAAGACAAAGAAGTGATTTATATCTCCATGAAAGTTTCTCTTTAAGGGTTCTCATCTTTGCATTCCAAGGTGCTTCTTGAGAGAAAAGGTGGTGAAAGAGTTGTATAACAATGGCCTAGTAGGACATCTTGGGCGTGACAAGAGCATTACACTAGTTGAAGAGCACTACTATTGGCCACAACTTAACAGGGATGTCAGTCGCTTTGTACAAAGGTACTATGTATGCCAAACGGCCAAAGGAAGCTCTCAAAACACTGGCCTTTATACCCTATTGCCTGTGCCAAATGCCCCATGGGAGGATTTATCAATGGATTTTGTTTTGGGTCTCCCTAGGACTCAACGGGGCTTAGATTCAAAATTTATTATTGTCGACAAATTTTCTAAGATGGCACACTTCATTCCATGTAAGAAGACAGCAGATGCAACAAGGGAGGCTAATCTATTTTTTCAGGAGATTATAAGACTATATGGAGTGCCAAAGACTATCACTTCTTATCATGACACAATTTCTAAGTCACTTTTGGAAGACGTTATGGAGTTGATTTGATGCGTCTATACAATTTAACAGTGCTTATCATCCACAAACAAATGGACAAACTGAAGTGGTGAATCGAACACTTGTAAACATTATTCGGTGTCTTGCAAGAGACAAACCAGAGCAGTGGGACTATGCACTCGCACAAGTTGAATTCGCTTTTAATAATCTGAAGAACAGTTCCATGAGAAAATCACCATTTGAAATTGTCAATGGAAGAACCCCAAAGCACCCGCTAGATTTGGTGGTGTTGCCCAAATTGCCAGGAACAAGCATAGCTGCAAACAATATGGTGGAAAGAATTATTGAAGTGCATACTGAAGTAAAGAAGAAATTAGAAGAATTTAATGCCAAATACAAAATTAAAGCGGGCATTCATAAGCATCCAAAAAAGTTTTAAGAAGGAGATCTGGTGATGGTGCACTTGAGGAAGGAACAGTTTCCAGTTGGAACTTACAACAAACTGAAACAAAAGAAAATTGGGCCACTGAAGATACTAAGAAAGATAAACAATAATGCCTATGTCATCGACCTCCTCAAGGATTTGGGAATCTCAAAAACTTTTAATATTCAAGATTTTTTTTATTATCATGCACCTGAGGACTGCAAGTTACGACAAAATAACTCGAGGATGAGTTCTTTACAAGAAGGGGACACTGATGTAGGATACTCAAGGAAGTTCAGAAATATCAAAAGAAGCTAATTCAGAAGTCAAGGGGTCATCACAAATCATTTGATTCACTCTTTTATTTAAACTTAGGATTTACCTTACTTAATACCTTTCTATATTGAAATTCTCTTCATTATGATGTCTTAGGTCTTATTCTTGGATTCCACCAACCGAGTTGAATCCTATTCAATTTAGGACTTGGGAAGGATGAATCCTTATTTAGGATTTTATTTTCATAGGTTAATTTATTTAGAACTTCTACCAACCAATTAATGGATTCAAGCTGAGTTGTATTCAGTCTAGGACTTGAGAAGCCAAAAACTTACTCAAATTGGACTTCTGGTATTTGTATAAATAGGCCTTCAACCCTATGGATAGAAAACCACTTTTATTCTCAATAAAATTCTACTTTAGTGAATTTTCTCTCTTTTTTGTGGATTTAAGGAGTTAATAATAGAGGCAATGGTGTTTTCCTCGTCTACTACGCTTGTTGTTACATCATTATTTCAATGAAGTTATTGATAATATAATTTTTTTTATAAATATGACTATTTGATAATATCAATTGGATTTTTAAAATCACAATTACTTTCTTGTTATTAAGCAATTAGGACTCTTGGTATTCTTGCTTTTTAAAAATTAATTAATATTTTTTTGCTTCCTTTCAATTCTATGCATGACTAATGATATTTGTGACAATTACAATTGTATACCTTATTTATTTGATATAAATTTGATTGAGATCACTATGAAGTCAAACAAAAAAAAATATCAACATAAAAGTCAAGGAATATTACAAAAGTTGAGTTATTTTCTATTTCATCATTTCTCAAAACTACCATCTGTTCATCAAATTAAGTGCTATGCAAAGCCTAAACAATTCTACCTTTGTTACCATACTTTAATAGGTATGTGTTAAATTTCAGATTAGAAGTTTCATTATGTTATCAAGATCTTTTTTCTCCTTTTGGCATGCAGCACTATTGTCAAGATCTGTTTTCTTTCATTTTGTAGTAAATTTTGCATCAATTGGACAAAGCAGGGCATTGCTCTCTTTTACAGAGCAGAGCAGAGCACTATTATCAGTTATTTTATTATAGATTTTATTTGACCTGCATGCTATAAAAAAGTTGAAATTTTGTTCTGCTACTTTCTTTACATTTCATAATGTGAAAGGTGTTTGGTTTTGAGTAAGAGTCAATTTTTGAGTGGTTCTTTCAATAATAAATTTGAAGTCAATCTTCTTGTATCCATGGGCAGCTAATACTAAGCCAAGCAGAGCACTATTATCAGTTATTTTATTATAAATTTTCTTTAACTTGCATGCTATAAAAAGGGTTGAAATTGCTGTTTCGCTACCTTCTTTACATTTCATACTGTGAAAGGTATTTGGTTTTGAGTAAAAGTTAATTTTTGAGTGGTTCTTTCAATAATAAATTTAAAGTCAATCTTCTTGCATCCATGAGCAGCTAATACTGAGCCAAGCTTACAAATACTTGTTGAATTTGCATAGTGAAAAATATTGAGATGAAGTTGAACGCTAAATTATTTTATTATTCGACTCATTTCTCATTTTTCATATTGTAGATGTTGAACTAGCTTTACTTTTTACTATTTTATGCCTTTTTTCTACGATACTCTGTTGTATCAAGGGAAGTTTCTTCTTGTAGTCATTGAGCAGCTTCTTAGTGCTTGTTCAATAGTTCTAAGTCTGATTTTCTTGAGTACCTATATATCTTACCATTAAGTTGCATTGTCCTTTTTTCTCAAAAAAGAAGTTGCGTTGTGACTGAATTTTGTCTAACAACATGTTTCCGGTTAATGGAGCATGAAGTTTATGGTACTCTGCTTTCAGAAACTGCATTGTCTCTAACCGCTTAAAACTACAAGTTCAATAAGACAGTCTTTGAGAAATATAATCAAATCATCAAGACTCATTTTCAAGAGGATGAAAGAAACTTAAAGTGGCAAAAAATATAGTAGATTCAAAAGCTTAACTGATGAATACCTGAATACAGGAAAGATAATTTCTCTGTTTCTCAACCTGTCTTTGTGCAAAGATTTTTGATGGTTGAGGCTTCTAATTTGAATTAGCTATGATTCATAGTATTGATGTGCCAGCAATATGAAGAGAAGCTTCAGTTAACATACAAGCAAGAAGACACTTCTCCTTTAGAGATAATAGGATCCTCCTCCAAGGACGAGAAAAACGTAGCCAAGGAGTCAAAGAAGCTGCAAAGCCTGCAAGTGAGGCTTCAACTCAGTCCACGGCTATTGGGCATTTACTAGTGAGTCCTCTTATGCTATCCTATGCTTTATTTGACCGAGTAATACAAAACAATTTTGATTTTTTATGTCATCAACTAGTGCTTTGATGGGGAAGATTTCATTGCTTCCAAGTTAAAGGAAAGTAATGCACTGGCTCTAGCTGTTATTCCACAAGGTTTTTCCTTTGAAACCCTTTCTATTTGATATTTTCATTTTAGATTATGCTGTCTTGTTTTTCTGTAGCATCCAAGTTTAGATGCATGAAAGAAACAAAACCTTGTTCTTGACTCTTGGGACGGATCTTACTTTCTATTAATCTGTCTAATAAAAAGTTTCCATCTATTAGAATTGTGTCTCATGCTGTGATGAAATAGTACTTTGTGCTTCCAATTTGGACTTTGTTTTGGTCTAACAGGCAACTGTGTTGGACGGGCTCCTACTTAGCAGCTTGTATGATGCCACAGCCAGGAGATCAAGTGATAGCAGGGTGGACTCTAATGCATTTGATTCCCCAGTTCCATTAAATTTACCCAACAGCATTGCAGCATTACACAACGCACAAATGCATTTAGTGATGGTATCACAGCTGCCTGAGTAGTAGCAGAGCATGATGGCAATGGCACTTTCACCCCACCCCTACCAACCTCACCATCATTTCTCTCCCTTCACAGGTTCCACCAATCCTTTTGATGATTAACTACTTTTTCCCATCTTAAATGGTGTTGATTAAAGCGTGTTGACAATCAACTTCTTTGATTTGGTAGTATCACCAACGGTTGGTGGAGTTGAATATAACTTTGAAGTGTTGTTAAAGGCTTTTATGGCACTCCTAATAGGACTCAGTCTGATTTTATTTAGTTTTATTTGAACTAATTTAGGTTCAAGTTAGGATGATGACATCACCCTTTATTCATAGCCTTAGAGTATTGTTGAGGTTTTAGTACTACCAATAAGACTTGGCTTAGCCCTATTTAGTTCCATCGGGACTAATATGATTCGGGTCTGTGTTCGAATTCATTTGGCTTAAGTCAAGTTTTGATCTTGTGTTAGACCACTATAGGGTCCGGGTCTACTAGACTTTGATACAAATTCAAATCAATTTCACTCAACTTAGTTTTAGTTTAAACTCAGCCTAGGCTTATTCTAGTTTAATTTTGAGTTAACCCTGTCAGGGTTTGATTTAAACTTATTTCAATTCAGATTCAACTTGAGTTTAAGTCTGGATTTTTGAAGTCCAGCTCAATTTATGTCTTAGTTTATTTGTCTGATTAATTTAGGTTCATTTGTATCAACTTGACTTTTATCTATTTATTTTGGCTGAGCATAATTTCAGCATGATTGAATGACTTCATGTTAAGTAGTTTAATTTGAGGGTCCTTAGCTATTTATAATGATTTTAACCTGATCCATAGCCTGACTTCAAGTGTGCTAACCCAAAAGTTAGCTTAGTTCATGAGCTCAAAAGTTGGCTTAGTGTAAGCTCGAGGGTTGGCTAGGTGCAAGCTCGAAGCCTGGTTGCGAGCATAAAGGCTGGCTGAGTGCAAGTCTGAATACTAGTTGAGTACAAACCCAAAGGTTGGCTTAGTGTAAACCTGAAGGTTGTCTAAATGTGAGTCCGAAAAGTAACTTAGATGTAAGCACAAAAGCTGGACTAGAAGCAAGCTCAAAAACTAGCTAAATTAGAGCCCAACGGTTGGTTTAAATGTGAGACTGAAGGCTAACTGAGTGTAAGCCCGAAAGCTGGCTTGAATGTGAATTCGAAGGCAGGCAAAGTGCTAGTCCAAAGGCTAGTTGATGTGAGCCTGAATGCTAACTTAGATGCGAGTCCGAAGGCTGGCTAAGTACAAATCTGAAGGCTAATTTGGATGTGAGCCTGAAGACCAACTTGAATGCAAGCCTGAAGACTGGCTAGGTGTAAGCTTAAAGGCTAACTTAGTTGCAAGCCTAAAGGTTGGCTGCATGCAAGCCCGACAATTGACTTGTGTGTGAGCCTAAAGGCTAGCAAAGTGCAAGCCTGAAGGCTAGCTTGGATGCGAGCCCAAAGACTAGCAAAGTGCAAGTCTGAAGACTGGATTAGATTTGAGCCCGAATGCTGGCTTAGATGCGAGTCCAAAACTAACTGGGTGCGAGCTCGAAGGTTGGCTTTGATGCATGCTTAAAGGATAGCTAATGTGAGCCCAAAGGTTGGCTTATGTGAGCCCAAAAGTTAGATGAGTGCGAACCCGAAGGCTGGCTAAGTGTCAGTCCGAATATTGGCTATGTGCAAGCCCGAAGGCTGGCTAGGTGAGATCCTGAAAGCTAGCATGGATGCAAGCCCGAAGGCTAACTAAGTTTGAACCTAAGGTTGGTTGATGCAAGCCCGAATGCTAGTTAGGTGCAACTCCAAAGGCTAGCTTGGATGCAAGTTCAAAGGCTGGTTAAGTTTGAGCTCAGATGCTAGCTAAGTGTAACCCCAATGGTTGGCCAAGTGCAAGCCTGAATGCTAGCTTGGATGTGAGCCCAAAGGCTGACTTAGATGTAAATCTTGCTGGGTGAGAGCCCAAAGGCTAGGTAAGTGCTAGCCTGAAGGCCAGCTTTGATGCGAGCATAAATGTTGGCTGAGTGTGAGCCAAAATATTAGCTAGATACGAGCCCAAAGGCTAGCATAGGTGCAAGCCTGAAGGCTAACTAAGTGCGAGTTTGAAGGTTAACTTAGGTGCAATCTCAAAAGTTGACTTGTGTATAAGCCTAAAGGCTAGCTATGCATGAGCCCAAAGGCCGACTAAGTGCAAGTCTGTAGGATGGCTAAGTGTAAGCCCAAAGACTGACTAAATGCAAGCCGAAGGTTAGCTATGTGTGAGTCCGAAGGCTGGCTTAGATACAATCCCGAAGGCTGGCTTGGTTATGAGCCCGAAGGCTGGCTGAGTGCGAGCTCAAAGGTTGGCTATGTATGAGCCCAAAAGCTAGCCTAGATGCGAGCCTGAACACTGACTGAATGCAAATCCGAAGGCTAGCTTGATGCGAGCCCAAAGACTACCTATGTGTGAGCCTAAAGACTAGCTTAAATATGAGCCCAAAGACTAGCATGGTCACGTGCCTGAAGGCTAGCTGAGTGTGAGTTTGAAGGTTAGCTAGGTATGAGTCTGAAAGCTGGCTTGGATGTGAGCCTAAAGGTTGGCTGAATATGAGTCCAAAGATTAGTTTGGTGTGAGCCAAAAGTCTGGCTATGTGTGAACCCAAAGGTTGGCTATGTGTAAGCCCGAAGGCTAACTGAGTGCAAGTCCGAGGGCTAGCTAGGGTATGAGCCTAAAGGCTAGCTTAGGTTCAAGACCAAAGGCTAGTTTGGATACAAGTCCAAAGACTAGTTTGAATGCTAGTCCAAAAGTTGCTTGAGATGTGAGCCTGAAAGCTAGCTTATGGTAATAATGATCTGCCATCTTCATTACCATCTTCATCTTCATACTACAGATGACCGCAGTAGGGTCACGGGGTTAGCCGTCTTCACCACCATCTTTGAGGAGCCACGGATGGCCACAATAGGGTCATGGAGTATGTTGTCTTCATTGTTATCTTCATCTCTATCTTCATCTCAGTCTTCGAAGGGTCATGGGTGGCTGCAATAAGGTTATGGTGTTTGCCATCTCTGCCATTATCTACGAGGGGCCACGAGTGACCGTAGCAAGGTCACAGAGTCTACCATCGTTATCACCATCTTCATCTCTGTCTTTATTTTCATCTTTGAAAGGCCGCAAGTGGTTACAGCACAGTCACAGAGTCTGTCGTTTTTGAGGAATCACAGATAGACATGGTAATGATGATGTAGAAATCAAGGAAAGACGCAACTTCTGTTTTCTCTAAGGAACAACTTCCTTTTTTTCAATTCCATGCCTCCCTCCTCCTCACGTGACTGCCCTTTTTCTTTTTTCCCAATTTTTTTATTATTTTTTTCTCTTATTCCTTTCCTCCTCCTTCACCAAACCTGTAGCCCCCTTCCTTGGATTTTTCATGGTCGGGCCTCTGGGCTTGGTCTTCTTCTCGAGCCAGATCTGACCAAAGACAGCTGGATCTGGCCAGCCCCTACCTTGGCGGGGTGAGAGGCACCCCGCCATGCCCTCTTTTGATAGGATTAGCCTGCCTCCTAGCTAGATCCAGTCGGGTTTCTCTGCGATGGGGTGGGAAGGCCCCATCGCTCCTTCTTTTCACTAGATCCAATCGTCTCTCTGCCGGATTTGGTTGGCTTCATCTACAGCAGGGTGGGATGCCCCACTATCCCTCTTCTCCAACTGGAGCTGGCGAGCTTTCTGTTGGCGGGGAGCATAGCCGAGGTAACCGATGACATCCTTGGCGTCCTCGTTTACACCAGGCTTATTCTGGTGTTGGAGTTCATTGGGAAGGTCACAACTAGAAGAGATGCATGAATGGGCTACGCTAGCCATATGCTGGTGAGAAGTCCTCAGGTGAATCCTAATGTTTGTTGATGAGGGCAAAGGCCATGGTCAAACATGAACAAGGGCTCCACAGCAATGGTGAAATCGCAATTAGGGTTCGACGGATGGAGAGGAGGAAGCAGATGGTGCTTGTTGGCTGAGAAGGAAAACAAAAGCAATCAAGAAGGAGAAGAAGAAAGAGGGTAAGAACCTACCTGTTGACGATTCCTTAACTCTCTCCTTCTGATCTTCTACTCATTTCGACTCTTCCTTATTATTTTTTTTACTACAGGTTGTCTTCAATATATAGGCATCTAGAAGAATTAAGATCAAATTTTTGATTGACCAGTTTTGGAATGTAATTGAATCCCAATTTGTAATGGAATTATATTTGATTTTATTTTCAAAATACTGTGATTGCATGTAATTAATTGATAGGGATTTGTTTCTTGATAAAGAAATTGAGATTTTATACCATTTTTGGGATGCTAAATTTTTAGGAGATTATTTGCAAAATTTTTTGAAAAATTAGGCCAAAGTGTAATTTATAAATTATAGGGACCTTTTTTACAAAAATAACAAATTAGTAAATTTTTTGAAATTTTCTGAGGGATATTTTTAAATAGAATTTAGACTTATTTGTAAATAAAATTTTTAAGGGAGTTATTTGCAAATTTTTTCAAAAAATTAGGTCAAAATATAATTTCATAAATCTAGGGGTCTTTTTATCAAACGAATACATTTGTGAAAATTCTAAACTTTTTAGAGTCCCTTTTTAAATAAAACTTAAACTTATTTACAAATAAAAATTTTTGAATGTTATTTATAAATTTTTTGACAAATGGATCAAGATGCAATTTTACAAATTTTGGGGGCTTTTGGTAGAAAGGACATATTTGTAAAAGTTCTAAAATTTTTAGAGTCCTTTTTGAATAATATTTGAACTTATTTATAAATAAAAAATTTTGAGGTATTTATTTGTAAATTTCAAAGATTTCATAGGTTTATTTGCGAAAGTCAGAAAGTTTAGAAATTTTTTTGATCAAAATTGACTTAAACAAATGTCCCCTTTGTATCCACTTCATAAGTTTTCTTGACGAGGGGAGTGGATGCAAACAAATTCTCCAAGTGCTTGCCCTTTGCATTAACGCCCTAGGAATTGATCGTGTGAGTTTGAATCACCATCTGGAGTAGTCTTGTATCATTGCAGGAAATAGATTTAAGCTATCATGTTGAGTGAATTTGGTTTTACCACATAAAATTGAGTTCAGATTTCACGTTAAAGTGGATTTGACTTGTCCCATGGAAGTATATTTGGGTTACGTGAAAGTGGACTTGATTCACTATGTTAATATGGATTTAATTATCATATAACATAGACATTTGTTTTCATGTGAGAGCAAACTTGATTCATCACATGAAAGTAAACTTGATTTGCCCTATGACAGTGGACTTGTTTGGCCATATGGAAGTAGACTTAATTTACTATATGAAAATAGACTTATCACATAGAGTGAGCTTGATCTGCCACATAGAAATGGATATACTTTGCCACGTGAAAGTAAATTTGGTTTACTATAGAAAGTAGACTTGGTTTACCACGGGAAGTGGACTTGATTCGCCACTCAGAAGTGGACTTAATTTATCATGTGGAAGTGGATTTGATCTGTCACATGAACATGGATTTAATTTACCATATGAATATGGGCCTAATCGCTACATAACATGGACTTTAGGCTGCCACATGAAAGTGGACTTAGGTTATTATATTGGACTTAATTTGCCACGTAGGAGAGGAGTTAGATTGCCACGTTAAAGTTGATTTGTTTTACCATGTGGATACGGGCTTAATCGCTATATAATATAGACTTTTATTTGTCATATGAGAGTGAACTTGAATTGCCATGTGAAAGTAAACTTTGATTCACTATGTGAAAGTGGATTTGTTTGTCATGTGGAAATGGATTTGTTTGTCACATAAAAGTTGATTTAAATCTACCACATGACAGTAGACTTATTTGGCCACATAAAAGTGGATTTAGTTTGTCACATAAAAGTAGGCTTGAGTTGCCACAATGAGTGGGCTTTTGTGGGGGCATGGATTTTAACCGTCCATAAATTAGGCGAGATTTTATGTCTATGTTTTACCTCGAGAAACATAGAGTACATCTTTGACTGAACATTCCTTTTTGAGAAAATCGAACATTCCATTGTAGACAAAATATAGATAGTTTTGGTTGTGATTTTTATTATTGTTAAAGCTTAGGCATAATACTTTTTGAGAAATTGACCATTGATTGGTGGCATAGACTTTTTTTCCCCATTATCAATCAATTAATAGGATCCCTTATCCTCAAATTTTGGCGGAGGTTCTCTTGGTTTGAGAATTATGTCTTCACTAAGTGAATTGTTACATTAAGTGGGATTTGACAAAGGTTTCTCTTTCATCTTTGAGGGCATTTCGGCTGCATTATGTCCCCTTTCTTCAAGTTTTGGTGAAGCTTTGCTGAGGGCTTCACCTTCTTGTGATTTCTTGGGAATGCGACTAGCTTGATGTGCATGACTCATGTGTCAAAAGGCGTTGATGATGTTTAGTCAGCCTTATCATAGGTCTAAGGGTGACCATAAGGTATATGTGAGCATTTGGGGTGATGTAGTCTAATCCTTTAGAATTCTTCATTGGCATGTTGGAGCAAATACTCTATAATGACCGATTGAATCAGCAAGTAAATGTCGAAGTCAATGCTAGTTGAACTGTAGTAATTTAAGCTGATAGCTTATCTTCTAAAATGCCAAATTGTCATATGAGCTTCAAGAGAAGTAACCTTATAGAGTGATATTCTCTGATTGTAATGTTGGAGGAAGTAAATGATGTAGAGCACATGTATTTGTACTTATTTAAAAGAAAAATCCTTTTTTTTGGAGATTTTGTTCTAGTAGATAGGTGATATACCCTTTCGTCTTCGATTAAGGTCTCCTACTTGATTCGGTCTGCTGAAGTTTAAGGATGATTTGCCTCAGAATATGGTAGGTCACTAATCAACCTCTCCTTACACTATTTCTCTAGTGTAATGTCTTCTTCAAGAATCTATTTTTCTAGCAACTTCATTACTTTCACCATATTTCTATTAGCTAGTTAATTCTTTGACTTGATTTTAATATTGGATGCCTCCCAACCTCAATTTTCAAGGATTATACACCCGCAGATGCTCTTTAGGTAGTATGCCTTGGTCAATAATACACTGAGATGAAGTTAGGTAAGTCCTAATTCCAGCATACGATCCAATTTTTTTCCCTTTTTCTCTTTTTTTGTCATATTTTGTTCCTTTTTTCTTGACTTAGCAAGCTCATGTCCCTTTGAGGACCCAAGGTTTGCAGACTTGCAGATACCAATCAGTTCTTACTCTTTGAGCCTATCTCTCTTGGTTTGACTTTCATATGAGATTTGTCTATTTAGGACTTTATTTTCCATTATTCATTTAAAAAGTGATCTTTTATCTCTAGGAGGAGATTCCCAAGAGAGTATTTTTCATTCTTAACATTTTTTTCTTTAAAGCAACTTTCTTAATAGGGTTCTAGCTGCTTATAGATTGGTCGTCATATTTTTAGGCTTACATTTCTGAAGTTAACTTAGAACGTTGGTGAGCGAGAGAGGTGTAAGGATTCCAACTCCACCATATTTTATCATCGACCATCCTTATCTTCTTACGTTATCTTTTCATTCTCAAAGACCTTATCTCTAAAACAAAAGATAACTCACCTGAATACTAAGTGAATTTTTCATTTTATGTCTCTTAAAAAGTTTATTTTGGCCTCAGAAAGTATAGAATATATACTTGACTAGTTAATTTTGATTTGACTAGACATTCTGTCATAGACTAAAAATTTTTTGTTTTGTGCTTTTAAAGCTTATGTAACCATCTGAATCTTTCATATTGCATATTTGGTACAAGTACCCTTTTTTCTTGTCTATTAATCACTTTAGCACTAAAAGATGGTGTTACTCCTTTCTCAGCTAAAGAAGGTTGAGCTCTTGTGCTTCCGTTGTTCTCTTTTAGCCCCTATAGAATTGGAGGTGAGGCTTGCAGAATCTAACTTTGGGTTTAATCTGCTAATCCTTCTTTTGGTAAGTTATAGGTGGTCAAATTGACTTTTGCCTATTACTTAGTCTTTGAAATATTGATATCCTAGTTTTCACCAATAGGTCCCTTATTTCATTGTTTAGGTCCAGCACAATAAATTTTGGCTTTTACCACTAGGGTGAATTTAGCCTTTGCCATCTGGGCATATTTGGTGTTTGCTCACTGGGTGGGAGGCGAGGGTGTTAATCCATACTGGGTAGGTGGAGCAACAATTGGATCAATAGTGGCATGGGTTATAGATGGTCAAAAATTGACTTGTGCTTATTTGTTAAGTCTTTGGAAAACTGATATCTTAGTTTGTACTAATAAATTTTTATTTTATTATCGAGGTTTGGCACAATGAATTTTGACTTTTGCCCCATGGATGGACTCGTTCTTTGCTTCCTGAATAGGAGGTCTTTGTCCCCTGAGTAGGAGACATCTGCCCCCTGAATGGGAGGTAAGGAATTGATCCATACTAAGTAGGTGGAGCAGTAACTGAATCAATAGTAGTGTGGATTATAAGTGATCAAAAATTAACTTTTGCCTATTTCTCAAGTCCTTGGAAGATCGATACCTTAATTTGTACCAATGAAATTTTATATCATTGCCAAGGTTTGGCACAATAAATTTTGAGCTTTGACCCCTAAATAGACTCGGTCTTTACCTCCTGAATAGGATGTCTTTGCCCCATGAATGGGAGGTGAGAAATTGATTCATACTGAGTAAGTGAAGCAATAACTGGATTAATAGTAGTGGTAGCAGTATTAGCAATGTTAGGAGTAGTGATGCTACTAGTGAAAGTAGAGGCACTATGCATAAGTTCAATGGAGTTAAACGCAGCTTGATAGCTGATACAAACTCCAATAAAACCCATGATGATCATTATTTTGTCATCGAGGATGACATAATGGCATTTGGCCTTTGCCCTTTTGAATGGGTTTAGCCCTTACTTCCTAGTGGAAAGTCATTACCCCTTGAATGGGAGGTCCTTGCCCCCTGAGTGGATTAGGGTGGAAGGGTCACTTGATAATGTCATTTTCCTTTCTCTTAATTGATCATCAGTTTTCAATTTTTCTTCTTCAAATATTTACCCATTCTAACTAGCTTTCTCTAGTTGGAGAAGTCAAGTCTCACCTAGCGTATCAAAATTTGTGGGATCGATTTTGGCAACTCAGGATAATAGAAACCCTAGAGAATGACCTCGAATTATAAATCAAAATTTATTTTAAATTAAAATGTACTATCAAGTATCATGGAAACATAACTTCTAACATGTGTAATCCCATATTGTTAATTACTTCAACGATTGTCAAAAATGTTATAAGACAAGAAACCTAACGATTGTCAAAAATAGAGACACAAAAAAGAGAAGAAGAATACATTCAATTGATTTTAGAAAATAATATATGGCTTAAGTAAGGGTATACCCACACTTCACAACGAATTATAGAAAATATAGAAGAAAAAAAGAAAGAAAAAAGGAGAGAGTGGAGAAGAAACTTTGTCGTATGTTGCTACCTCACTCCTCTCATTGGACCATTGTCAACTGCTTATGGGGTTGACTAGCTTGAAGTGTGCATCATCAACTACTTCTGGAGTTGACTCGTTTAAAGGATGTGCCATCTATTGTTAATGGGGTTGACTTGTTTGAAGTGTGGCTAACGACTTTGAGTCCACTATTGGTTGACTTCATTTGGTAGCATCATCGACAGCTTAGGGGGTCGGATATAATTTTGAAGTATGGCTGATATCCTGGAGCATATTGGGGATTAACTTCTTTAGTTTGATAGCGTCATCAATGACTTATGGAGTTGGATATAATTTTGAAGTATGACCGATAGCTTTGAGCATGTTAGCGATTAACTTCTTTAGTTTAGCAGCACTACCAACGACTTGTGAAAGTGGGTATAGCTTTGAAGTATTGCTAAAGGTTTTTATAGCAATCCTAGCATGACTCAATCTGACCTTATTTAGTTATTCGAACAAATTCAAGTTTAGATTAGGATGATGGCATCACCCTTTGTTCATATCCTTGGAGTATTACCAAAGTTTCAACACTTCCAGTGGGACTTAACATGACCCTATTTAGTTTCATTGAAACTAATATGATTCGGGTCTGTGTTTAATTTTATTTGACTTGAGTCAAGTTTTGACCTTGTGTTGGACCTCTATCAAGTCTGAGTTTGTTGGACTTTGATGCAAGTTCAAGTCAATTTAATTCAACTTAGTTTTAGTTCAAACTCAGCCTAGCCTGGTTCTATTTTGACTTTGAGTTTATCCTTTTAGTTTAGATTTGATTTAACCCAGTAGGGTTTGATTTGAATATAGTTTAATTCAAATTCAACTTGAGTTTAAGTTTGGACTTTTGGAGTCCAGTTCGATTTTGGTCTTAGTCCATTTGTCTAATTAATTTAGGTTTATTTGAGTCAACTTGACCTTTATTCCTTTATTTTGGCTGAGTTCAATTTCAACGTGATTGAATGACTTCATGTTAACTAGTTTAATTTGAGGGGTTTTGATTATTTATGAGAATTTTTGGCTAAATTGTAGTTCGACTTCAAATATGCAAACCCAAAGGTTTGCTTAGTTTGTGAGCTCGAAACCTGGCTTAGTGTGAGCCTGAGTGTTGAATGGGTGTGAGTCGAAAGGCTGGCTTCAATGTGAGCTCAAAAGCTAGCTAAGTGCAAGCCCAAAGGCTAATTGAGTGTGAGCCCAAAGACTGGCTGGGTGTTAGTCCAAAGACTGACTTGGAGATGAGCCTAAAGGCTAACTTGAATATGAGCCCGAAAGTTGGCTAAGTATGAATTTGAAGGTTAGCTTAGATGCGTGCTCGAAGGCTGACTTGGATGCAAGCTTGAAGGTTGGTTAACTGCGAGCCCGAAGGCTAACTTAGATGAGAGCCCAAAGACTAACTGAGTGCAAGCCCGAAGGTTGGCTAAGTGAGAGCTCTAAAGGCTAACTGATGGGAGCCTAAAGGCTAGCTTAGATTTGAGTCTGAAAGCTAGTTAACTGTGAGCCCGAAGGCTGACTGATGCAAGTCTGAAGGCTAGCTTGGATGCTAACTCAAAGGTTGGCTAAATGTGAGTCCAAAGACTAACTTGGATGCAAGCCTGAAGGTTGGCTAAATGCAAGATCGAAAGCTGGCTGATGCGGCCCGATGGTTAGCTGGGTTCGAGCTCGAAGGCTGGCTAAGTGTGAGCCTGAAGAATGACTGATACAAGCCCAAAGACTAACTGGGTGTGAGGCCAAATGCTAACTCGTATACAAAATCGAATGCAAGCTTGGATGCAAGCCTAAAGACTAGCTAATTATGAGCCTAAAGGTTGGCTTAGATGAGAGCCTAAAGATTGGCTTGGATGTGAGCCCGAAGGCTAGCTGAGTGAGAGCCCAAAATTGGTTGGGTGTGAGCATGAAAGCTGGCTTGGATGCGAACTTGAAGGTTGACTAAGTGCGAGCCCAAAGGATGGCTGATATAAGCCAGAAGGCTGGCTAGGTGCGAGCCTGAAAGCTAGTTTAGATGTAAGCTCGAAGCTTAGCTAAGTGTGAGACTTAAGACTAGCTTGAATGCGAACTCAAAAACTAGATAAGTGTGAGCTAGAAGGCTGGCTTGGATACGAGCCTGAAGACTAGTTATATGTGAGCTCAAAGGCTGGCTGGGTGCGAGGCCGAAGGTTAGCTTATATGTGAGTCCGAAGGCTAACTAAGTGAGAGCCTAAAGGTTGATTGAGTGTGAGCCTGAAGACTAGCTAAATAGGAGCCGAAAGATTGGCTGGATATAATCCTGAAGGCTAGCATGGGTGAGAGCTTGAAGGCTCTCTAAGTGCGAGCCCTAAAGGTTGGTTTTGATGTAAACCCAAAGATTAACTTAGATGTGAGCCCGAAGACTAGATATGTGCTAGCCCGAAGGCAGGCTAAGTGCAAGCCAAAAGGTTGGCTATATGCAAGCCCCGAGGCTGGCTATGTTCAAGCCCAAAGGCTAGCTTAGATGCGAGCCTGAAGGCTAGGTTGGTCACAAGCCCGAAGGCTGACTGAGTGCAAGCTTGAAGGCTGGCTTGGTGTGAGCTTGAAGGCTAGCTTCAATACCAGTCCGAAGGCTGGCTATGTGCGAGTCCAAGTGCTAGCTTAGATAAAAACGCAAAGGCTGGCTTAGTCATGACTTGAAGGCTGTCTAAATACGAGCCCAAAGGCTAGCTTGGTGTGTGCCCAAGGCTAGTTATGTGTGAGCCGAAAGACTGGCTATGTGCGAGCTTGAAGGCTAAGTGAGTGCAAGCTCAAGAGTTGGCTTAGATGCAAGTTTGAAGGCTGGCTTTGGTGCAAGTCTGAAGGCTAGTTTGGATGCGAGTCTGAAAGCTAGCTGAGATGCCAGCCTGAAGGCTAACTTATGGTAATAATAATATGTCATATTCATCACCATATTTTTCTCCATCTTCGAAGGACCATGGGTGGCCTCAGTAGGGTCATGGAGTCCTCTGTCTTTACCACCATCTTGGAGAAGCTGCAGGTAGCCACAACTGGGTCATGGAGTCTACCGTCTTCATCTCTGTCTTTATCTCAATCTTTGAAGGACCGTGGGTGGCTGCAGCCGGGTCACATGGTCTGCCGTCTTCACCATTGTCTTCGAGGGGCTACGGATGGCCACAACAGAGTCACAGAGTTTGCCATCTTCATCGTCATCTTCATCTCTATCTTCGAAGGACCGCAGGTGGTCAAAGCAGGATCACGGGATGCTCTGTCTTCACTGTCATTTTCGAGGGACCGTGGATGACTGTGGTGATAATGGCACAAAAATCAAAATAAGACATGACTTCTCTTTTTTTTTGGAATAATTTCCTTTTTTTAATTCCGTACCTCCCTCCTCCTGACATGGCTATCTTTAATTTTACTAACTTCTTTTATTATTATGTTTTCTCTTATTCCTTTTCTCCTTCACCAAACCCATAGCCCCCTTCCTTGGATTTTTCATGGTCAGGTATCCTATCTCGATCTTCTTCTCTGAATGGCTAGATCTAGTCGGCCCCAACCTCGCCAGAGTGAGTGGCACCCCACCACGCCCTCTTTTGGCTAGATCCAATCGCCTCCCAACCGGATCCAGCTAGGTTTCTCCGCGGTGGGGCGGGGACGTCCTTCCACTCCTTCTTTTGGTCGAATTCAGCCGCCTCCCAATCGGCTTCATCTGCGGCGGGCCCGAGAGGATGCCTCATCATCCCTCTTCTCTAGCAGGAGCTGGCGAGCTTTCCATCAGCGGGGAGCATGGTGACGGGATCATGGAGGTGACCAACAATATCCTTGGCATCCTCCTTGTCATTGGGCTTATCCTTGGGCTGGAGCTCATTGGGAAGGTTGTCTTCAATTTATAGACCTTCAGGAGAATCAAGATCAAATCTTGGATTGAGCAATTTTTGAATGTGATTGGATCCCAATTTATAATGAAATTATATTTGATTTTATTTTCAAGATTTTGTGATTGCAAGCAATTGATTGATAGATATTTATTTTCCTAATGAAGAAACTGAGATTTTATATTATTTTTAGAATGCTGAATTTTTAGGGGATTTTTTACAAATTTTTTTCAAAAATTAGATCGAAGTATAATTTTATAAATTCCAAGGGTTTCTTTGTAAAAATGACATATCTGAAATTTTTTAGAGATATTTTTTAATAAAATTTAGACTTGTTTATAAATAAAAATTTCGAGGGGGGTTATTTACAAACTTTTCCAAAAAAATTAGACCAAAATATAATGTCATATATTCTAAGAGTCTTTTTACAAAAATAATACTTTTATAAAAATTTTAAAATTTTTGGAGTCCCTTTTTTAATAAAATTCAAACTTATTTACAAATAAAAATTTATGAGGGTTTATTTATAAATTTTTTGAAAAATGGATCAAGATGTGATTTTATAAATTCTAGAGGACTTTTTGTAAAAAGAGAACATATTTGTAAAAATTCTAAAATTTTCAGAGTTTTTTAAAATAAAATTTAAACTTATTTGTAAATAAAAATTTTCGAGAGGTTTATTTGTAAATTTTAGAAATTTCATTAGTTTATTTACAAATGTTAGAAATTTTAGAATTTTTTTCGATCAAAATTGATTCAAACATCTAATAATTATTCCTTTTTTGTACTCTTAAAGGAAGAGTATGCTGAGGAGGTATGACTTGTCTCTACTCTTTTGTCCTCCTCAAAAGAGTAGAAGAAAGAGATAATATTTTTCTACTCAGCATTAAATTTTATATTTTTTTTCTTCAATTTTTAGCACGTGCATATTATTGCTATTCTTTTTGGACTTGTAAAGAATTAAAACCTAAAAAAATATTTCTCTTCATTTTAAATTTATTCTAAAAAAATGGTTCGTTGTTGAATTGATCTATATCTATCTTTTTCATTTATTTATTATTATTTTTAATAAGATTTTACGTTTCTTCAAAAACTTTTAAATTTAATTATTATGTTTTGCATATTATTTCCAAAGATCTTGTAGAGCTAGTGCAATCCCATAAAGATCTTAACAAGGATGCAACTCCATATATTTATAAAGCTGTAAAGTTTTTATGAAAATCTTGCTAAGCAGTTGGTTAGTTAGTCAAGGGGGTTCTATCTTTCATTATGTGGTTATATAACTGCATTTGCTCTTTTTTTTCCAAAGTTAAATTTGATAAGTATATGATGCAAGTATTTGAAACAGATGTCAAAAAGTTGTTGATATAAGAAAAAAAAATTTGAGAAATAAACTTATTTGTTAAAATTTAAAAATTACAAATTAATAACTCATTATAATTTTTAATAAATAAATAATTAAGCACGTGTAAACATCATATTAGTTTTTCGAAAAAAATTCTGTCATCAAAACAAGGGTTTCCTCAACCTAGCTTTTGGAGTGGATCACATTATGTATCATGAAAGACTTAAATCTGTCTATTTTAATTTTTAGTTTTTGCAGTATTGTCGAATCAAATATGCAAATACACTCCTCATTATTATTATTAATATGATTAGTCTCAGCTCAAGTTTAGTTAGTTTTTATTCACAAAATTTATGTCTCTTACAATGATCGTTTAGATATATGAGAGATAAATATAACTAAGTATTTGATTCCGATTTATTCTTGGCATCCCGAACCAGAAACCAATTCTATGTACTGCTCGTAGCTTAATGGGTAATGCATCAATGGTCCATAATCAACCAAAATCAGGCAAGCCTGGTCCAATTTTGATAATGCTTCATTGTAAAAAGAGGCCCAACCATTATAACCTTCAACTCAACGGCGGGAATGCGATTACGTTATTAGAACGGATTTAACTACGTCAAATTGAACAAGAAAGATAAATCAATTTTTACTCAAAAAAAAAAAATCAATTATTATTGCCACCTTACCCATAACAACCCAATTCATTCCTCGAAATTTCAAAAATAAGTAAAAAAAAAAAAAAAAAACCAAGTCAATCGTATCAATTGGTACCATTAGGTAATGATTTTTGACTTTTTCTCAGTCAAAGGTTAATGACTTTGACTTTTATGACATGATTTTAATGTTGTATGCACTGCATGAAAGGTCAACTATGTCCTTACCCAAAAAAATAAAAAGTCAGCTCATCAATGCGATATTTTCTAAATGCTTGACGCAAAAGCAGAAAAAAAAAAAAAAAAAAAAGGGTTTGTTTTCATTATACCAAATAACTTAATTTCGGGTGGTCTGGATACATAGTATCATGCGTAACTATCAGTAATTAAGATGAGCTGAGTTCAAGTTTTCATGCATTGCTCAAAGGGCGTACTGTTCCCATAGTCAAACAAACCCATATTATGTCGTCATCTTCTAATTAATCGGGAAATTAGCTGATGTCAACGATCAACAGAGCGTGCTTGGGCGCGCGGCATGCAATTGAGCATGCAATAGCTAAGAAGTTTCCCACGAAGAGTCATAAGATCATCTTATAGATTAATTAGACATGCGCATGAGTTTCTTAACTTAATCCATTGTGAGTAAAGAAAAATATTTGGTCAGCATTCTGACACCTGCGGATTCTCGGTACATGCATTGTGATAAATCTAACCCTTTCTCTGCGGAGAACGTGAGTTGGACGCCTAAAATAATGCATTGAATAATGAAATTTTTTTTTTTCCTTTTGAAATATCTGTCAATTTGTTGTTGGCTATATACGTGGACATACGAGTATTAATTATCTAAGGAGCATGGCAAACTTATCCGATGACACGACGGGGAACTATAGAGTAAAATTCAAACTCGCAGTACAAATTGAACTACGTGTGACGAGCCCGAGAGTGGTCCACAGATGGTACTTGTACGGATAAAGTCGGAAGATGGAGAACAGCAAATTGGATCCATGGCCGTGGATATCTCGAGAGATTGAATGCGAAGATCTTCTTCCCTTTCGAACGGCGAATGATTTTGATTGCCTCCGGGGACCAGTAAATTGATGAATCAATCAATGGCGCTTTTTGTATTTGCTTCTCTTTCCGGCCTCCGCCCACAGACATTGGGATTAATATACCACGCTAATGACTCCGAGCTCGGAGTTGGAATATGATCCATGCTGTCCGTGTCCTGCACTACCAAATATAAATTGGGTGGTGGCATTATTCATTGATAAACCGAATCCATCATCAACATATATATCCTTATAATATGTTTTGGTCGGCCTCGTCCCGCAAGCGCAACCACAGCTGGAGGCAAGTACTCTTAAAAAATTTAATTTTTCACCCTCCACTTTTTATAAAAAATATTTATAAATAAATTCTTTAAATATTTTTATTTCTAAAAAATTTAAATATTAATATTTTTTAAATAAAAATTTCTAAAAAAGATCTTACTATTCTAAATATTTTACAAATCAATTAAACTACAAATTTAATATTTATATATTTACAAATAAGCTCCTTAAATATTTTTTTATAAATAAGTCCAAATCTTAATATTTTTTAAATAAAAATTTATAAAAAATACCTTAAATATTTTACAAATAAACACTATATAAGAAATTAAATTATAAATTTAATATTTGTATATTTACAAATAAGTCCCTTGAATATTTTTATTTATAAATAAGTTCAAACTTTATTATTTTAAATAAAATTTTACAAAAAAGAGTTGAAGGTATTGAAATTGAAAAGTTTAAACTACAAGTTTAATATTTATATATTCACAAATAAACACCTCAAATATTTTTATTTATAAATAAATCAAAATTTTGTCAATTTTTTCAATAAAATTTCACAATATTGAAGTTTTTACAAATTAAAATTTTAAATTATAAGTTTAATATTTGTACATTTACAAATAGACCAATTGAATATTTTCATTCATAAATGAACTCCACAATTTTATTATTTTTAAATAAAATTAAAAAAAGATATTTTGGAGGTTGTTTAAAACGAAAATTTCAATTTAAAATTTTAATATTTTCCTACCTTCTACAAAATAGCTCCTTAAATATTTTATTTATAAATAAGTAATAATTTTATCATTTTAAAAAAAAATTTATAAAAAAATATTGAAGATTTTTAAATTTAAAATTTAAAATTACAAGTTTAATATTTCTATATTTACAAATAGACCCCTTGAATAATTTTATTGATAAATAAGTCCAAATTTCATCATTTTTAAAAT
>RXID01013137.1:0-18210 GCA_005019695.1 Trichopus zeylanicus subsp. travancoricus
ACTAATTCTACTACCACGATAACTACTACTATAAGTACTACTACTATTACTACAGGAGAAACTACTATTGCTACTACAACTAATATTGCTACTGTTGTTACAACTACGACTACCACTACTACTATTACTATAGCTGCAGCTACTACTACTACTTCTACTACTACAACGACGACTACTACTATTTCTATTGCTACTATTGCTACTGCTACTGCTACTAGCTACTAATACTACTTACTACTACTTTTACGAAACCACTACTACTACTACTACAAACCTACGAAATACTATACTACTACTACACTACCACCACCAGTCACCACCACCACGACTACCAACCACTGCTACAACTACGAACTACTATTGGCTAGTGCTACTACTTCTACTGCTACTGGCTACTAATACTAATACCTACTACTTCTACTTCTACGACCACGACTACTACGACAACGACGATACTTCGACTACTACTACTACCACTACTACAACTTCTACCACGACTACAACTACTAATACTACGGGTACTGTTACTACAACTTCTACTACTACTCCTCCTCCTCCTCCTCCTCCTCCTCCTAACAGTCTGACTATTACTACTACTACTAGTACTTGTACCACTACTGCTACTCCAATTATAACAATTCTTACTTCTACCACTGCTACTGCTACTACAACAACTACCACTACTGCTGCAGTTGCAGCTTCTACTACTACTATGGCTCTTCTACTACTACTACTACTACCACTAATACTACCAATACTACGATTACTACTATTACAACTACTACTCCTACTTCTATTGTTAGTCCTACCACTACTACTACTACGACTACTTTTGCTACAACTACTACAACTAATACTACTACTAGTACTATGACTACTACTACTTCTACTACAATAACAACTATTATTACTACTAGTACTGTTGCACCAACTACTACGGCTACTACTACTACTACTTCTACTACTGCAACTATTACTATGGATATTACAACTACTACTACTGCTACTACTACGACTACTACTACTACCCTTATTACTACAATTACTACTACAATTACTATTATTGCAAGTTCTACTACTTCTATTGCTACTGCTACCACAACAACTACTACTACTACTACTACTGCTACCACGACTATTACTATGACTACTGCTACAACTATTACTACTACTACTACTACTACTATTGCAACTGTTGCAGTTGCCACTACTACTACTACTATAACTTCTACTACTATTGCAGCTGCTGCAAGTGCTATACTGCTACTAAATTAACCAGTATCATACTACTACTACTCCTGCAATAATTACTCTTACTACTATTACTACTACTACTACTACGACTACTACTACTACTACTACAACACCCATCACCACTAATACTACTTCTACTAGAACCACTATTGTTACTAATTTTAATACGACGACTACTACTACTGGTACTACTAATTCTACTACTATGACTATGACTACTACTGCTACTACAAGTACTACAAGCACTACTACTACTACTATAGGTACTACTACTACTACTGTTCCTATTACTACGACTACTACTGTCACTACTACCACTACTACTGCTACTAGTACTACTATTGCTACGGCTACTACTACTACGACTATTACTACAACTGCTACTATAACTACTTCTACTACTGCAACTGCTACTATAACTACTTCTAATACTACTACAACTATTGCTACAACTACTGCTTTTATTACTACAACCACAACAACAACTACCACTACTACTTTTACCAGCACTCTTAATACTCCAACTATTACTACTTCTATTACTACTACTACTACTACTACTACTACTTCTACTGCTACTACTTCTACTTCTACTACTACTACTACTACTATTACTACGAGTACTACTTCTACTATTACTACTTCTACTAGTACTCCTAATACTCCAACTACAACTACTACTGATACTACTAGTACTAGTATAACTCCTACAACAACTACTATTAATAGTACTACTACTACTACTACTACTTTTGCTACTACTAGTGTGATTAATGCCACTACTACTGCTACTATTACAACGACTACTACTACTACTATTACGACTACTACTACTACTCTTAGTACTACTACCGCTATTACTATTGCTACCGCTGCTACTAGTACTACTACGACTCCTGCTACTTCTACTACTACTACAACTATTACTATGACTACATCTACTACTACTATTACTACTACTACTACTACAATTACTGCTGCTACTATTATTATTATTATTATTATTATTACTACAACTACTACTACAACTACTTCCACTACTATTGCTACTACTACTGCTACTAGTACTACTATTACAGCTATAGCTAGTACTTCTACTACTCCTATTACTATAGCTACCGCTACTACTGCTGATACTACTGTTGATACTACTACAGCTACTTCTACTTCTGCCAGTACGACTATTGCTTCAGCTACTATTGCTACTACTACTACCACTACTACAACTACCCCTACAGCTGCTACTACTAATTCTCTTACTACTGCTACTACTACTACTAGTTGTACTCGTATTGCAACTTCTAATATTTCTCCAACTACTAGTTCTACTATGTCTGCTACTACTACTACTATTACTAGTACAACTGCTACTCCACCTAATACTACTTCTTCTACTACTGCTACTCCTGCTACTACTACTCCTCCTACTACTGCTGCTACTGGTACAACTTCTACTACTAGTACAACTATAGCTACTGCCACTGATTTTACTACTGCTACTAATGCTACTACTGCAACTACTAGTACTACCTCTACTACTACTACTGCTCCAACTGATGCTACTACTGCTATTTCTACTATTACTACTATTGTTGCTGTTAATAGTACATTACTACTACAATAACTACTATTAGCGCTACTACTACGCCAACAACTACTACAACTACTACTACTAATACTACTACTGCTACTAATACTACTACTACAACTACACCTACTACTACTACTACTACTATTGCTGCTGCTACTAGTAGTACTACAACTACTATTATTGCCCATGCAGCTACTACAGCTACTACTACTGCTGCTGCTATTATAGCTGTTGCTACTAGTACTACTATTACTACAACAACTCCTGCAGCTATTGCTGCTACTACTATTGCTACTAATACTGCTACAACTATTGCTATTGCCACAACTATAGCTACTACTACTACTGCTACTACAAATATTACTACTACTATTACTGCTACTACAAATATTCCTGCTCCTACCACTTCTACAAATCCTATTACTACAGCTGCAAATACTACTACTACTATTAGCATAACTACTACTACTGCTGTTGTTATTCCTACTACTACTACTACCACAACACTGACAACTTCTCCTACTACGAATACTACTGCTACTATTACTACTGCTATGACTAAGACTACTACTACCACTAAGACTGCTACAAAATCTACTACTATTGCTACTACTACAACAACTACAACTACTACTACTACCGCTGCTACTACTACTACTTCTATTATTACTACTATAATTATAACGACTAATGCCACCACTATTACTACTACTACAACAACAACTACTACAACTATTACTACTTTAACAACAACTACTACTGCTACTAATACTACTATTGCTACTCCCACTACTACTACTACTACTACTACTACAACTACTACAACTACTTCTACTACTTCTACTACTTCTACTACTACTACTACTACTACTAAGAAAATAAGTACAACCACTTCTAATATTTCTACTACAGCTACTGCTACTACTACAAATACTGCTACTACTACTGCTATAACTACTGCTACTACTACTACTATTGGTACTACTACTACTGCTATAACTACTACTACTACTGCTACGACTACTACTGCTACTACTACTACTACTACAACTACTACTGTTGCTGCTACTAGTACTGCAACTGCTACTACTATTGCTGCTGCTGCTACTACTACAACAGTTGGTGCTACTACTCCTGTTTCTCCTGATATGCCTACGAGTACTCTTACTACAACTACAGCGACTATTATTGCTACTATGCTGCTACTATTACTAGTTGTACTCCTACTACTACAACTACTATTACCCCAAAACTACTACTAAAACTATGACTAGTGCTACTACTGCTACTACAAATATGACTACTGCTACTGCTGCTACTACTACTACAACGCCTACTACTACTACCACTGCTACTACTACTACTACTGCTGTTGTTGTTGCTGCTGCTGCTACGAATACTACGGCTACTACCGTTGCTACTACTACTAGTAATGCGACAACTAATACTACTGCTTCTACTTCTACTACTGCTACTATTGCAAGTGCCGCTACCACTACTACTATAACGGCAACAACAACAACAACAACTACTACTATTACTCTTCCTACTACTCCTCCTACTACTACTATGATTGCTACTTCTACTACTACTATTACTTCACCAACTACTATTACTACTGCTATTACTAGTACATCTACTACTACTACTACTACTACTGCAACTACTTGAACTGTAACAACAACAACTACTACTACTCTAACACTACAAGAACTACCACTATAACTACTATGACTACTGTTACTACTACTACGACTAATATTACAACTTCAACCACTACAACTAATTCTAATTCTGCTACTACTGCAGCTACAGCCACTAATAATGTGACAACAACTACTGCTGTTGTTGCTGCTGCTACTACTGCAACTACTACTACTATTATTACTGCTACAACTGTTACTGCCACTACTACTACAGCTACTACTATTGCTGCTTTTGCTACTACTACTACTACTACTATAATGATTACTACTACTACGAATACTACTATGGCAACAACTTTAACAACAACTGCTACTTCTATTACTACTACTGCTACAACTACGACAGCTACTACTACTACTACTACTACAGCAACTACTACTACTATACTTTGCCGACTACTAACGACTACTACTAATCCTACTCCTCCTCCTACTACTACTACTGACTACTTCCACTATTACTAATACAACCTGCTATTTACTGCTAGTACTCTACTACTGCTGCTGCTGCCTGCTGCTGCTGCATTAATGCTACTAGCACTACCTCTGCTACTACTAAAACTTCTATGGCTTCTACTGCTACTACCACAACTACTTCTACCTCAACTACTGCTTCTGCTACTACAACTACTACTACTGCTACAACAAATACTGCTGCTACAATTGCTGCTGATACTAGCAATACTAATACTACTACTATAACTGCTACTATTGCTGCTACTTCTACAACAGCTACTACTACAATAATGACTAGCACTGCTGCTACTTCTACCAATACTATTACTGCTACTGTTGCTACTATTGTTACTACTAGTGCTACTCCTAATACTACTATTACAACAACTACTACTACTCCTCCTACTGCAGCTGATGTTGCTACTACTACTACAATCAATGCTACCACTACTACTACTAATACTACTGCTGCGTCTGCTACTTCTACTATTGCTACTGCTGCAACTACTACTGCTACAATTACTTTGCATACTACAACTACTACTACTACTACCACCACCACTACTACTATTACGTTACAAACGTGAACTACTCCTATTGCTACTACTGCTACAGTTGTTATTGCTGCTGCTACTAGTACTTCTAGTACTGTTGCTACTACTGTTATAGCCACAATTGTTACTGCAAGTACAAGTACTCCTAATACTACTACTACTACTATTACTACTATCACTACTACTACTGCTACAACAGCAACTACTACTGCTACAGCTGCTACTATTGGTACTACTATTACTACTAGTACTACTACTCCAACTACTACTACTATGACAACTATTGCTACTGCTACTACTACTACGACTAGTATTACTACTACTACTACTACTACTACTACTACTACTACTACTTCTACTACTACTATTACTACTACAACTGGTACTACTGCTACTACTACTACTACTGCTACTGCGACGACTATTGCTACAACTACTTCTACTACTACTACTATTACTACTACCACAACAATAACTACTTCTAGTACCACTACTACTACTACGACTACAACTAATTCTACTACTACTGCAACTACTACTAGTAGTAGTACTACTATTGCTACTACTACTATAACTGCTACCACTTCTTCTACTACAACTGCTGCTACTGCAACCACAACTGCTACTACCGCAGCTGCTACTACTACTGCTACTACCAAAACTTATAGGACAGCTACTGCTAATTCTACTACTACAACTACTATTACTGCTGGCACGACTGCTGCTATGCTACTGCTACTGCTACTACTACCGTTGTTGCTGTCACTACCACTACTACTACTGCTGCTACCACCACTACTACTATTGTGACTGCTACTACTACTACTAGTACTACGGCTACGACTTCTAATGCAATAACTACTACAACTGTAGCTTTGAGTACTGCTGCTGGTGCTACTACTACTACTATTTTTGTTGTTGCTCCTGTTGTTGTCGCTGCTACTGCTACTCACACTACTAATACTACTACTACATCTCTTACAACTACTAGAACTGCTGCTACTATGACAACTACTACTATTGCTACTGCTTCTACTTCTACTACTACTTGTACTACTGCTACTACTTTTGCTATAACTGCTACTACTAGTTCTACTACTGCACCTACTATTACTATTACTGCAAGTACTAGTGCGACTATAGCTCCTACTGTTACAATTACCGCTACTACTGCTACTACAACTACAACTACTACCACTACTACTGCTACTGTTACTACTACTCTACTACTACTAATACTACTGCTACTACTCCTACTACAGTTGTTGCAGCTGTTGCTACAGCTACTACTACTACATCTACCACTACTTCCCCCATTCCTAATACAACTCTTACTGCTATGGCTGCTACTACTACTGCTACTACTTCCGCAAATACTACCATTTGTACTACTACTACTAATTTTTCTACTACTACTACTATAAGTGCTACTCCCACAACTACTAGTACTACTACACCAACTACTATAGTTAATTCTACACCAACTACTAATTTTTCTACTACAACTACTATAGTTAATTCTACTGCTACTACTATGACTACTACTACTTCTACTACAACAACTACTATTATTACTACTAGTACTACTACACCAACTACTATGCCTACTACTACTACTACTACTACTACTACTACTTCTACTACTGCTACTACTGCAACTACTACTACGGATATTATGACTACTGTTGCTATTGCTATGACTACTATTACTACTACTACCCCTATTACTACAATTACAACTACAATTACTATTACTCCAACTTCTACTACTTCTATTGCTGCTGCTACCACTACTACTACTACTACTACTACTGCTGCTGCTACTGCTACTACGACTACTACTATGACTACTGCTACTACTATTACTACTTGTACTACTACTACTGCTGCTGCTATTGCAGTTGCCACTACTACTACAACTATAACTTCTACTACTACTGTAGCTGCTGCAAGTATTATACTGATACTACACTAACAAGTACTCATACTTCTACTACTCCTGCAATAATTACTCTTACTACTATTACTACTACTACTAGTTGTACTACAACTACAACTCCCATCACCACTACTACTACTACTACTAGGACCACAATTACTATTAGTCCAACTTCTACTACTTCTATTGCTGCTGCTACCACCACTACTATTATTGCTGCTACTGCTACTATGACTGCTACTATGACTACTGCTACTACTATTACTACTTGTACTACTGCTACTGCTGCTGCTGTTGTAGCTGCCACTACTACTAAAACTATAACTTCTACTACTACTGTAGCTGCTGCAAGTACTATACTGATACTACATTAACAAGTACTCATACTTCTACTACTGTAATAATTACTCTTAATATTATTACTACTACTACTACTAGTACTACTACTACAACTCCCATCACCACTAATACTACTACTACTAGGACCACTATTGTTACTAACTTTACTACTAATTCTATTACTATGACTATGACTACTATTGCTACTACAACTACTACAAGTACTACTACTACTACTACTACTACTACAGGTTCTACTACTATTACTACTGCTACGACTACTACTGCCTCTACGACCACAACTACTGCTACTGCTACTACTACAACTGGTACTACCACTGCTACTGCTACTACTATTGCGATTGTTACTACAATTACTAGTATTACTACTTCTACTACTACTACTACAACTATTACTATAACAATTACTATTATTAGAACTATAACAACAACTACATCTACTACAATAACTACTACTACTCTTCTACTACAAGTACTACAAGTACTACAAAAAATACTACTACTGCAGGTACTACTACTATTACTACTGCTACTACTACAACTGCCTATGCTACTACTACTACTGCTACAGCTACTATTACTACAGCTACTACTACTACTACTACTTCTGCTACTACTATGGCTACTACTACTGCTACAGTTACTATTACTACAGCTACCACCACTACTACTACTTCTGCTACTACAGCGATTGCTTCTACTATGGCTACTACTACAGCTACTATTGTTCCTAGTACAACTACTACTACTGCTACTATTACTACTATTACTACTACTACTACTACTATTATTACTACTACTATCATTATTACTACTACTACAACAACTACTACTATAGCTACGACAACTACTAATACTCCTATTACAACAAGTACTACTACTATGACTACTACTACTATTACTACAACTACTACTACTAGCAGTAGTGCTACTACTTCTACTACAAATACAACCACTTCTATGACTAATACCACTTCTACAACTACTCCTACTACAACTTCTTCTTCTATTACTGCTTGTACTACTACTTCTACCACTACTACTTCTGCCACTGCAACTGCTGCTTCTAGAACTCCTACTACTATGACTACTATTACTACTACTACTACTACTACTACAACAACAACAACTACTACTACTACTACTGGTACTAATACTGCTGCTGCTACTACTACTACAACTCACTACTACTACTACTACTTCTACTACTATAACTACTGCGATTATCACTACTCTAACTACAACTACTACTACTACTGCCACTACTACTACTACTCCCACTGCAACTACTCCAACTACAATAACTACTCCAACAACTACTAGTACTACTACTATTACTGCTTCTACTATGACTACTACTACCACTAAACCTACTACCACTCTGACTCCTATTACTGCTATGACTACCAATACTGCTACTACTACTACTTCTACTACTCTTACTACTACAACAACTACTATTACTAGTGTAGTGACTACTACAACTACAACAAGAATAACTACTTCTACTGCTACTACTATTACTTCTGCTACTACTGCTACTACCACTCCCGCTACTATAGCTACTACTTCTACTGCTGTTGTTGTTGCAACTCCTACAACTACTACCACTAGTATGACCACTACTGCTACTACTACTACGAATACTACTACTTTTACAGCTACTACTACTGCAACAACAACAACAACAACAATTGCTACTACTACTACAATAGCTACTACTGTTACTAGTACTACTAGTACGACCACCACCACCACCACCACCACCACTACTACTACTATGACTACTATTACTACTATTACTACTATTACTACTACTACTACTACTACTACTTTTACTAGCACTCCTTATACTTCAAATATTACTACTTCTACTACTACTACTACTACTACTACTACTTCTACTACTACTACTACCACTACTACTACTACTACTACTATTACTATGACTACTACTACTATTACTACTACTACTGCTCCTACTATTACTACTTCCAATAGTACTCCTAATACTCCAACTACAACTACTACTATTACTACTAGTAGTAGTATAACTCCTACTACAACTACTACTACTACTTCTTTTGCTACTACTAGTGCAACAAATGCCACTACTGCTACTGCTATTACAACTATTACCATAACAAGGACCAGTACTACTACTAATATGACTACTACTACGACTGCTACTACTACTACCGCTATTACTATTGCTACCACTGCTACTATTACTACAACTACTCCAACTACTTCTACAACTACTACTACTATTATTACTACGACTACTTCTACTAGTACTATTACTACAACTACTACTACTATTACTACTGCTACTATTATTACCACTACTACTACTACTACTACTACTACTACTACTACTTCTGCTACTATTACTATACCACTACTGCTACTACTACTACTACAGCTATAGCTAGTACTGCCACTACTCCGACTACTATAGATACTGCTACTACTATTATTACAGCTATAGCTAGTACTGCTACTACTCCGAATACTATAGCTACTGATACTACTACTGCTTCTACTGCTGATACTACTACATCTACTTCAACTTCTACCAGTACGACTATTCCTTCTACTACTATTGCTACTATGACTACCACTACTGCAACTATTGCCACAACTACTGCTACTACTACTTTTTCTACTACAGCTACTACTACTACTACTAGTATTGGTATCGCAACTACTACTACTACTGCTACTAATACTACTAATACAATTACTACTACTATTGCGGTTGCTACTAGTACTACTACTACTACTACTGCTACTACTGCTACCATAGCTGTTGCTACTAGTACTACTACTACTATTGCTACTCCTACAACTACTATTGCTACTACTACTACTACTACTGCTACTAATACTGCTACAACTATTGCTACGGCCACAACTATAGCTACTACTGCTGCTGCTACTACTAATATTACTACTACTATTGCTGCTACTACAACTACTTCTGCTACTATTTCTGCTACTACTACTACTACTTCTGCTACTATTGCTGCTACTACTACTACTACTTCTGCTACTATTGCTACTCCCACTACTACTACTACTGCTACTTCTACTACTACTACAACTAATGCTTCTAGTACTACTATTGCAACAACTACAACTGCAACTACTACAAATAGTAGTACTACTACCGCAGCTACTGCTACGAATGCTATTACTTCTATTTCCACAGCTGCTGTTGCTACAACCACTACTAATACTACCGCTGCTACTACTACTACTACCACTACTACCACAACTACTACTACTGCTCCTATAGCTACTGCTACTACTACTACTATGACTCCTCCTGTTGATACTATCACTATTACCACTACTGCTGCTACTTCTATTGTTGCTGCTGTTACAACAACTACTAATTCTACTACAAGTACTGTAGCTACCACCACTAATAGTACTACTATTACTGCTACAGCGTCAAGTACTGCCACTTCTACTGCTGCTACCTCTACTACTACTACCTTTGCTACTGCTACGACTATTACTGCAACTACATCGACTGCTACTATTATTGCCATTGCTTCTACTTCTACTATTACTTTTCCTATTACTATTACTACTGCTGTTGCTACTACTACAAATACTACTACCACTGCTACTTCTGCTACTACTATTACTCTTACTAATATAGCTGCAGCTACAGCCACTATTGCACTATGACAACTACTACTGTGACTACTACTGCTACTACTTCTGCAACTACTATTGCTACTACTAGAATTGCTACTACTACTACTACTACTACTAAAGCCGCTATTGCAACAACTGCTATTATTGCTGCTGCTACTACTCCAACTACTACTACTCCTAAAACTAATGCAACTAATACTGCTGCTGCTGCTGCTACTACTACTATTGTTATTTCTACTACTACCACTACTACATCTACAACTACTTCTCCTACTCCTAACACGACTACTACTACTACGGCTGCTACAACTTCTACTATTGCTTCTGCTACTACTACTACTTTACTATTGCTACTACTTTTGCCACTACTACGACTACTACAAGTTCTACTTCCACTACTACTGCTACTGCTACTTCTACTACCACTATTACTACTACTATTACTACTAATACTACTGCTACTATTATTACTAATACTACTGCTACTACTGTGGTTGATACTAGTACTACTACTAGTACTGCGCCTGCAGCTACAACTACAACTATTACCGCGACTATTGCTACTACTATTGCTGCTGCCACGACTTCTGCTATTACTACTGCTACTGCTACTACAATTACTACTACTTTTGCAACAACTACAGCTACTCCTACTATTACTACTACTGTTGCTGCTACAACAACTATTCCAACTTCTACTTACTAGGGCTGCTAAAACTGCTACTACTATTGCTGCTGCCACGACTTCTGCTATTACTAATGCTGCTGCTACTACAATTACTACTACTTTGCAACAACTACAGCTACTCCTACTATTACTACTACTGTTGCTGCTACAACAACTACTTCAACTACTACTTACTAGGGCTGCTAAAACTGCTACTACTATTACTACAAATACTACTACTGCTGTTGTTGTTGTTGCTGCTACTACTACTACTAGCACAACTTCTCCTACTACTACAACTTCAGCTACTACTACTAATGCTACAACCATTGCTACTACTTCTACTACTACTACTACTACCACTACTACTGCCAGTTCTGCTCATACTACTAATACTGTTGCTACTGCTACTACTACTACCACTATTACTACTACTATTACCATTGCAATAATGACAACTACTACAACTACACCAACTACTACTACTACTACTACTAATACTACTATTACTACTACTACTACTACTGCCACTACTACTATTACTACTACTACTGTTACTAGTAGTACTGCTACTGCTACTATTAGTATTACTTATACGACTACTACTACTGCTACTACAACTATTATTGCTGCTATTACTACTACTAATACTACTACTACTACTACTACTACTACTACTACTACTACTACTACTACTACTACTACTACTACTACTACGACAACTACTACTAATACTAGAACAACTACTAATGCTACTACTCCTAATTCTACTACGGCTACTAGAATGACTACTAATACTACTACTACTACTGTTGCTACTACTACTACTATTACTTCTCCTCCTACTACTGCTACTACTACTACTCCTACTAGTACTACTACTACAACCACAACTCGTATTGTGACTCCTACTCGAGCTCCTACTCCTACCACTCCTCTAACAAGTACAACCGCTACAACTACTACAACTCCTAGAACAACTACTACTATTTCTCCTACTACTACAACTACTATTGCTACTGCTACTACTATTACTACTGTTAATACAATTACCACTACATCTCCTTTTGCTACTACTACTGCTACTACTATTGCAGATGCTACTATTGCTACTACTTCTATTACTAGCACAACATCTACTACTCCTACTCCAACTCCAACTATTACTACTGCTACTACTACTACTACTACCACTACTCCAATTACTATTACTCCCACTCCAACCCTTACTACTACTACTAATACTACTAGAACTAATACCACTACTACTACAACTAATACTACCACTACTCCTACTCCTGCTCCTATCACTACTACTACTCCTACTCTGACTAATGCTACTACTACTCCTACTCCTATTCCTACTCCTACTACTACTAGTACTACTACTACTAGTACTACTACTACTACTGCTACTCCTAGTCCAACTCCTACAGCTACTTCTACGCCTACGACTACTACTACAATGACTACTGATATTACTACTACTACTGCTACTATAACTCCTTCTACTACTACTACAATGACAACTACTATGACTACTACTACTATTACAACCACAACTGCTACTACCACTGCTATTACAATGACAACAACTACTACTACACTATTACTGCAACTACTTCTACTACTACTACTACAACTACAACTCCTCCTCCTCCTACTACTACTACTACTTCTACTATTACGACTACTACTACCACTACAATTTCAATGACAACTGCTACTCCCTCAACTACTTCTACTATTACTGCTACTACTACTACTACCACTACCACTACTACGACTAGTACCACTCCTAGTACTTCTATTACTACTAGTACTACTACCATTATTACTACTACTAATACTATAACTACTACTACTACTACAACTAGTACCACTGCTACTACAATTACTGCAACTACTTCTACTTCTACTCCAAAAACTACTCTTACAACTACTTATGCTGCCAATATTACTACTAATACTACTTCTACTACTGCTACTACCACTACTCCTATTACTACTACAACTATGACTACTACTACAACTGCTACTACTACTACAACTACTCCTGCAACTACTATTTCTTCTACTACCTCCACTACTACTACTACTACCTATACTACTACTACTACACTACTCCTACAACTTTGACTACTAACAATGCTACTACTCCAACAACTATTACTATTACTACATTTAATACTACTACAACAACAACAACTACTACTTCTACTCCTACAGCTACTACTACTACTCATACTGCTACTTTTACTATAATATTTGCTATTACTACTACTACTTCTACTACTCTACTACTACTGCTACTACTATGACTACTACAATAACTAGTACTACTACTATTACTACTACTACTACTACTACAACTACTACTACAACTACTACTATTGCCACTACTACTACTTCTGTTGCTACAAATACTACACCAACTACAATACCTATTACTACTAATACTACTATTACTACTAACATTACTACTACTATTGCTACAACTACTTCTACTTCTGTTACTACTACTACTAGTACTAGTACCACTGCTTCTGCTATTAATACTGCTACTACTATTATAATTGCAAATACCACTTCTACTACTACCACTACTGCAACAACTACTACTACTACCACTACTACTACTGCTCCCGCTCCTACTACTCCTACTACACCTACTACTCCTACAACTACTACTACTCCTACAACTCCTACCACTTCTGCTACTACCACTACTACTACTACCCCTACTGTTACTGCGACTCCTCCTCCTCCTACTTCTACTACTACCCTACAACTACTGCTACTGCTGCTACTACTACTACTGCAACTACTATAACAACTACTACTACTATAACAATAACTACTACTGCTGCTGCTGCAGCTGCTACAACTACTACTACTTCTACTACTTCTAGTACTATTACGACTATCGCTACTACAACAAATAGTACTACTACACCTATTACTACTAATACCACTACTACTACTACTACTACTACTACTAGTATTACTACTACTATTGCTAAAAGTATTTCTACTACTATTACTACTACTACTTCTACTACTACACTACTACTCCTACTACTGCTAGTACATCTGTTATTATTGCTACTATTATTTCTACTACCACTCCTACTACCACTACTGCTACTACCACTATTGCTACTACTACAGCTACTACTACTACTACTCCTCCTCCTGCTACTACCAGTTTTACTATTATTCCAGCTATAGCTGCTACTTCTATTTCTACTCCAGCTACACCTACTACTACTATTACTGCTACAATTTGGACTGCCACTCCTACTCCAACTCCTACTCCGACAACTGCTCTGACAATTACAACTACTAAAACTAGTACTACTCCTACTACTGCTGCTACTACTTCTACTACTGCTACCACTACTACTGCCACTTCTAGTACTATTACTACTGCTACTACTATTACCACTACTACTCCTATTGCTACTACTACTACTAGTAGTACTAATACTACTAATACTACACCAACTACTATTATTGCAGCTACTATTACTACTACTTCTTCTATTATTTGTATAACTAATGCTACACCTACTACTACTACTACTACCACTGCTCCAATTACTATTACTCCAACTCCTATTCTTACTACTTCTACTAATACTACTGCAACTAATACTACTACTAATACTACTTCTAATATTTCTACTCATACTAATACTTATACTACTAATAATACTTCTACTAATACTAATTCAATTAATACCACTACTACTACTACTACACCTACATCAATTCTTATTACAATAACTGCTCCAACTTCTAATACTACTTTTACTACTACTTGTACTACCATTACTACAACTTCTACTACTACAACTTCTGCTACTCCTCCTACTACAACAACTACTCCTTCTACTACTACCACAACTACTAATATTGCTACTACTACTACTACTTCTACTACTACTACTACTACTACTTCTACTGCTACTACTGCTGCTGCTGCTGCTACTACTGCAATGACTACTACTATGGCTACTACAATTACTACTACTACCACCACCACCACCACCACCACGACTACTACTACTACTACTCTTACTGCTACTACTATTACTACATTTACTACTATTACTACATCTACTACTACTACTACTACCACTAGTCCAACTATTAATACCCCTACTACTGCTCCTACTCCACCTCCTCCTCTTCCTACTTCTACTACAACTACTACTACCACTACTACTACCACTACTACTACTTCTACTACTGCCACTAGTACTACTACTACTTCGAGGACTACTACTACTGCCGCTACTACTACTCCTACAACTATTACAAATACTATAACTACTACTACCACTGCTTATACTAGTATTGCTACTTCTGCTACTACTACAACTACTGCTACTACTTCTACTACTGCTGCTATTGCTTCTACTACTACTACTGCTACCACTGCCACTACTGCTACTACTACTGGCACTACTACAACAACTACTACTACTGCTACTACAACTACTATAACTACTACAACAACTACTACAACTGCTACTACAACTAATACCGCTATGATTGCTACTACTTCTATTACTAGTACTACTATTGTTATTACTGTTGTTGCTAATACAAGTAGTAGTAGTAGTAGTAGTAGTAGTAGTAGTTCTACTAGTACTACTACTATTACTGCTGCAGTGGCTACTACAATACTACTACTACTCCTCCTCCTCCTTCTAGTGCAATTACTACTGCTGCTGCTACTAGTACCACTACTACTTATCCTGCAACTACTACTACCAGTACTACTGCTACAGTTTCTACTACTCCATTACTGGAACTACTGGTACTACTTTTGCTATTTCTACCACTGCTACTACTACTTGTACTACGACTACTACTACTACTACTACTACTACTACAACTACTACAATAGTCGCTGCTGCTGCTACTTCTACCATTGCCACTACCATGGCTACTACTATCGCTACTACTGCTATTGCTACCACACCTACTACAACTACTACTGCTACTATAGCTACTATTGCTTCTATAATAATTACTACTACTATTACAATAACTGCTACTACTACTTCTACTGCTACCACTACTACTGCTGTTACTCCTATTACTACTACTACTACAGCTACTACAACTATTACTACTACTACTGCTACTACTACTAATACTACTCCGACAACTACTACTACTATAACTACTGTTGTTGCTACTGCTAAGACAAGTTCTCTTACCACTACTAGTACAGCTTCTACTACTATGACTATAACTACTGTGTCTAATTCTATCACTAGTAATATTGCTACTAGTACTTCTACTACGGCTACTACTACATCTTCTTCTACTACTGCTGCTGCTATATACCTCCTACTACTGTTGCAACTACAACTTCGACTACTACTTTTGCTACTACTACTGCTACTACTACAACTATTATTTCCACTGCGGCTACTACTAATACTACTAGTGCTACTACTACTATTACTACTGCTGCTACTACTACATCTCCTACCACTACTACTACTTTTGCTACTACAACTACTACTACTACTACTACTAACACTACTTCTGCATCTACTCAATAACTTACTACTGCTCTACTTCTAAACAATACTAGACACTTAGTGTATTATTATTTGCAACACTATACTCTGCTACCACAGTTCTTACTACTGCTACAAACAACTACTACCACTTCTACTACTTTTGCTACAACTGCTACTATAATGACTATTGCAACTGCAACTACTTTTACTAAACTACTCCTATTGCAGCTACTACAGCAACTGCTACTACTACTACTACAACTACTGCTGCAGCTACTGCTACTACTATTACTATTGCTACTATTACTACTACTACAGCTACTACTACTATTACTACTTCTATAGGTACTACTGTTACTACTGTTGCTTTTGCTACTACTACTACTAGCACTATTGCTACTACTACTTTTACTTCTACTACTACAACTACTAGTGCTACGGCTAATACTACCTTTACTGCTACTA